>LQNK01000723.1:0-62453 GCA_001586405.1 Phoebis sennae
TACAATTCAACTCTCCCAGGGTACGTGATGCTTTACTTGGATCGATTATTGAGTTTAACAAATAATTTAAACAATTTGGCACCAAATTATCCGAAAGCAAACTACGAAATTATTAATAAGCAATTAAGTAATTTAAATTGGACTCAACTACTGACTGCGCCTGATGTAAACGATATGTTAAGTAACTTTTACGAATATATTAATAATGTTATTTTGCTGTATGTACCGTTGAAGCGGTTTAATAAGCGGAAATATCCCATCTGGTTTTTTAGAGATCTAATTCGACTCATAAAAGAAAAAGATAAATACAGACTTCGTTACAAAAAATATAGTAATCCACTCGACAAGATTTCTCTTAATTTATTAAAAAACAGATGCAAGAAGCTTGCTACGGCTAACTATAACACGTACATTACGCAGGTTGAAAATTCTATTAATAATAATGTAAAACATTTCTGGACGTTCATAAAAGCTAAGCGAAATGGCTCTAATAATTTTCCCGCATCTGTCTCTAATGGAATAACTGAAAAATCAGATGGAGTAGACATTTGCAATTTATTTGCGGATTTTTTCTCCTCGGTTTATAGCCACCAAGTTGATGAGGGTCGCAATGTACCCCAATACTCTACTGATAATATTATAAGCAGTGATAGTCTTACTTATATTTATATTGACCGTGACTCTATTGCCAAATGTTTAAAAAGTTTAGACACCAATAAAGGGCCCGGTCCTGATGGTATTGCTCCTATTTTTATTAAAAATTGTTCTCTCAATCTGGTTGAACCACTACATATAATTTTTAACCATTCATTATCTACCGGTCATTTCCCAAACGAATGGAAGCTGGCAAAAGTATTACCGCTTTATAAGGACGGTGATGCCATGCTAGTTAATAACTATCGCCCTATCTCAATTCTTTCTTCATTTTCAAAGATTTTTGAATCGTTGATTTGTCCTCTGATACAACAACATTTTAATAAATGGATATCGCCTTATCAACATGGATTTGTTTCTGGTCGATCTACCGGTACTAACCTATTAGCATTTACTGTAAACATAACTGAAGTCATTGACGATGGAAAGCAGGTTGATGTAGTATACAGCGACTTTAGTAAAGCGTTTGACCGTGTTTCGCATAAATTATTACTCTCTAAATTAAATATGTACGGTTTCTCTGGTTCATTATTGAAATGGTTAGAATCTTATTTGTATAGGCGTTCTTACTATGTTGTCGTTAATGGCTTCCAATCTAGCACACATTTTATTAATTCGGGCGTCCCTCAGGGATCACACCTAGGACCAATTCTCTTTAATATTTTTATAAACGATATTACAAAAGTATTTACTAAAAGCAATCCCTACTTATATGCCGATGATTTGAAACTCGCGGCTGTCGTGGAATCACCAAATGATATAATATCTTTTCAGAATGATTTAGATAGATTGTCGAAGTGGTGCAATGATAACAAAATGTTCCTCAATTTAGACAAATGTATTCACATAAAATTTTCACGTAAACTTAATGTTTTTCCGTCAATTTATCGTATTAATGACCAACAATTAAAGGAAGTTAATGTAATTCGAGATCTGGGTGTGTTACTTGACAGTAAATTAACTTACGTACCTCATATTGATAATGTTGTCAAAAAAGCATCAAAAATGCTGGGCTTTATTATGAAGAATAGCAAACATTTTAGCGATATTAAAACCAAAATGACGCTTTACAATAGTCTCGTACGCAGTCATCTCGAATACTGCAGCGTAATATGGCGTCCGCATTACTCTACTCATCAGTTAAGGTTAGAAAGGATTCAAAAGAGGTTTATGTGGCATTTGGCGCGTTCGCGTGGGCTGTTAAAAAAGAGTCTTTCTTATGATGAAAAATTAAAACATTTTAGGATTTTGTCGTTGAATAAAAGATTTGATCTTCTTGACACACTATTCCTCTACAAAATCTTACATAATAAGATTGATAGTCCACAGTTGCTAAAAAATATAAAATTTTATGTTCCGCGTAAATATCCTCGTTTTCCTATTAAACCATTCATGCTACCCTTCCGAAGAACAGTCCTTGGTGCAAATTCGCCTACATTAAGAATGTGTAAATTTTAAATAAAATACTTTTTAAAGGATTTTAAACGCGGTTTATTATACATTATTTTACATTATTATTTAACCCGACGTTTCGAGCACTTTACAGCGAGCGTGGTCACGGGAGACTGAGATGGCAGTTGTCTTCATGAGTGTTTCAAAAATTGTGTGTCTACCTCCATTTATTTCCCCGAAGATGGTATTTGGAAAACTGGTTCGGATTCTTGCAAAATTGACTTACAGTGTCCTCTTGTCTTTTGGTATGCTTGACATGGGGTTTTAAATTTTTTATAAGTGGGTCCCAGGTGTTAGAAAGTCTCAAACCATCTTTTCTATTGAATGTTTGAAGTTTTTTAAATTCAATGGCCTCGCGTACCAGTCGTGGAAAGAATCTATTCTCACGAGCGAGGATTTGTGGTTGGTCAAAGCGAATGTAATGGTTTGTTTTGTCAAGAGTGTGTTCGCATACAGCTGACTTTGAGTGACGCCTGTGCTTAATATCAGCAATATGTTAATTTAAAATGGAAAGTACTCGCGTTAAAACAAATACAAGATTATACTATGTGTAAATTTATTAATCAGCTCGGATCAGAGTTCGATATTTTCCACTTGACATTACCCCAACTACGTAGAACCTTATATAAAATATTGTCACAGTAACTCCAATTTTTTATGTAATTTTTGGATTAGAATTAAAATTTCCTTTTGTATTAGTTTTTAGTTACATACAATAATATGTTTTTATTTGCCTATAAGCATGCTGTGTTTACCTATTAATGGTGTGCATTATAGCTTTTATAAATTTCATAGTTAAGTATAAATAGTGTAAGAATTAATGTAACATCTGTTTGGTGAACCTCAATAAATAAAATAAAATAAATAAAATAAAATAAGAACTCACTAGCAGCATCACTATTATCAGAGCTGGCGGAACCCTCTTCACTGCTGAGCGACCCCGCTTCGGAAGACGAGTCTCCATCCAACTCTATTACACCTGTCTGAAAAACATGCTTCTGTACTTATTTGAATGAAAACATGCTTCTATACTTATTTGAATGAAAAACAAATATCAGCAGCTTTAATAGCAGCAGTTAGCAGAGTACAATACAAATGTAACTGAATATACTAAATATAATTAATTTATTTTTAATGTTTATCACGATCGATATTTCCAAATGTCTACCTGAAACCTGAGCCTTCCGAGATTTAAAAGGCCTGCAACACACACGCGAGGCTTTTTTATGCTAGAGATTAGGGCGTTTAAACGATATTATAATTAATTATTATAACGATATAATAATAAAACTTCTCTACTTTAATAGCACATGTTAAAGAATTGACGGTGAACTTAACTGAAAAATAGATGTATGAGGTTTTGTAAATATTGTTTTATAATCAGTCATGCATATTTTCACTGTTGATTTCGCGAACTTCTGATCATACTTGATATCTATCGTTATAACAAAAATAATGTCACTATAATTTATAGCTTTCTTTAATTTGAAAATGATTTAAATTAATTTAAGTATTACCAGACTCACCTCATCGGCATTAATAATTTCGTTCTCTTTAATCTCGCCGTTGTCGTGTTCCTCCGCGTCAAAGAACTCAGACGCGGACACGCACGACGAACTGTAGCTTAGCGAGTGCTTGAACTGGTGGTTCTGTGGATTTTAGCGGTTATTGATATTTTTTGGTAATCTTTGATCAAGTATAATATGGATAGTCTGTACTAAATATAGTCTGTATAACATAAGTGGAGTTCAAATAATGTCAAAAAATAATATTCAAAAGTACTTATAGGAGATTATGATATTAAATATGACTGAAAATATATGTGAAAATGAGTCGGCTGTAACTATAGGGAATTTACTCTTTGACGTGTAAATTTTGTATTTATACTTGAAACGTAATTCTAGTAAGCTTCAAGGACAAATTGGCATGAGAAGGAAAATGTGTACTTTATTCCGAAACCTGGAACAATTTTTGGGATAGGTGTTTAAGGCAAGCTGAAAACTTGTATGATGCCTCTCCTATTATAACCCGAAATCGAACTGCAGATAATACAAGTTTTCAAACATCTAACCAAAAAATGGTCCTAGCTCTTGGACGATTGTTCCATAATCAAATTTTTAACACAATTTCATTGTGTTAAATTAAATTACTTACTGAATTTTTTTTTTAATACTACAGAAAAAATATCTAAAAGACTCACGTGATCCGAGTTAGCTCCCATGGATGATATCTCCGCGAGGTCAGACGCGTCGTGAATCCGGGAGAGCCGGGACCGCAGCTCTGCGCGGTACACTTAACACGTCATTACTAATGCACTTACACTTTCTGCACTTTACACATACACTTTCTAAAGTAGTATGTTTAAAGTGCTGCCTACCTACTCTCGCCCTATACATATTTGTGCTATAGTACACATATGTATAGGGCGTGAGTACGTTACAAGTTGTGGAAATGAAAGCTTCTAATGCACTAGTTGCAGTGAATGATTAGAGAGTTATTCTACGCAATATGGAGACGAAGAACAGACAGCGTGTAAATTACTCTGTACCCTCAGTCTGTATTTGTTTATGCTCTAAAGTATAACTTAGTGGGAATACTGTAAATTGATGTATTTTTATAGGGAATTATAAACATATTAACAGCTAATACAATTTCGAATAAAACCATCGATAGCACTCACATGACTTAGCTGATATTGATTTTAATTATGGAGGAACGATTTGACCAATAACTCACGTAAAACATTTCTTTGCTAAAGAATAATTTCAAAAAAATAATATAAAAACGAGTTAAACATTTAAAAAATAAGGATATTGTAACTTCACTTCATTTTTAACTATCAAAATATCCAATCGCAATCATGACCACCAAAAAAATAATATAATAATGCATCGGTGAAAGTCTATCATTAAAATATTTGTAGGTTACAGGACGGGGTATTTATTGTTACCGATTTATATCGAATAAGTGTTGCCAACATCAGCTTGATTTATCTCATCATTAAACCTTAACCGCAGAGCTTATTCCATTGATTTTCGAGGAGTTCCCTGGAATATCTTCATGGATGATCAGACTTGAACCAAATTTCTATGAGACTCTGGAACTCTACTCTTTCGAATGCAAAAAGAACTTTCCAAATCTGTCCATAAACGCCGGAGATATGCGGTAACATACATAAAAAAAAATACGGTCGAATTGGTAACCTCCTACTTTTTTTTTAAAGTCGGTTAGCTAAACTAGTAGTTGTTGTATTTCTCACCAGAATTCTGCTGTAACGCCGTGGACAGGTTTGTCCGTAGCGCTGCGACCACGCCGCTGGGTGCTGCGGTCGTGTCCGCCGCTTCCATTGCGGCTCGGAGACGACCTCGTTCGCATACCTGGAGACAATGATGTGGTGTTTTTTATGGACAGTTATTATTTACTTTATTTGTAGAATAAATAATAGAACAAAGATACAAAGAAATAATAAGTTATTATAAGAATTAATTAACGGTCCACCATTAAATATTTTAAGTTGAAGAATATTGTATAGTATTATCTTGTGTTTGTTTTGACGCGACTACTTTCCATTTAAATAAAATACTTTTTAAACGATTTTAAGCGCGTCTTAAAAAAATTAAAATGGGTATAAGCTTGTAAAGTGGGAGGTTTCCCACAATTTTTGGTGTTTATTCACACAGTTAAAATTCTAGAAATACATTTAATTTATGTTCCACACAGTTTTGACTAGTCTAACAATAAATTATTCCAAAGACTATTGGTTGGAATGCACACAACTAAACTTAATTTATTTATTCATTTCAACCTTAAAAATAATACACACAGAAATTGGATTAGGACCCAAACTAGGCTAAGCCTGTATTTTTGAATTTTGGGTTTGTAGTTGTGGAGGATACATACATTTTAAATTAATAAGTATACATTCAAAATTAAATCAAATATACAAACACATTATTAAACATAATATAAATTTGTTTGTTTTAACGCGAGTACTTTCCATTTTAAATAAAATAGCGTGACCACGCCTGCTGTAAAGTGCTCGAAACGTTGGGTTAAATAATAATGTAAAATTATGTATCATAAACCGCGTTTAAAATCCTTTAAAAGTATTTTATTTAAAACTAGCTGTGCCCCGCGGTTTCGCCCGCGTATATAGCCCGATCCCGTGGGAGTTCCGGGATTAAAAGTATCCTATGTCATTCTCCTGGTCCTAAGCCTTCTGCCTACGAATTTTCAGCTAAATCGGTTCAGCCGTTCTTGAGTTATAAGTGGAGTAACTAACACGACTTTCTTTTATATATATATTTAAAATAATATAATTAGTTATCTCACCAACGTAGCCACGATACTCTTCAAGCTGGTCACCAGATCCTTCGCCAAGAGTGTGAAGTCCTCTCTCAGCTGGTGATCCGGCGTCAGGCTGGTGAGGCTCGCAGGCGCCGCGTTCAGGACCTCCGCACCTGGCAACGATTGCGGCCTGGTGGCTGCACACGCTGAAAACATTGTTTTATTCATGTAGGAACATTTATTTTATTTAAAAAAAACTTACGGCTACAAATATACTATAGTTTACATTTTTAGGTACAAATACAGCCAATTACAAGTCTTTATATATACAAACTGTCAATAACAAATCTGGTAGTACAATTATCAGAAGAGCTCCAATTATTGAAACGAAGAATTCTTTGTTCATGCTCAACTCTACCAATATTTACTAATATTATAAAGGGGAAAGATTTGATTTTTTACTTTGTTTGTTTGAGTTGAATATGCTCCGAGGCTACTCGACCGATTTGGATGAAATTTTGTATAGTTTCTTCGAAACCCGAGGAAGGACAAGATAGTTTTTATCCTGAAAATCCTACGGGAAGAAGCGGAGCTTGGCAATTAAGTAAGAACTATTTTTACAATAATCTACATTCTAATGTAATTGTAATACAACTATCTAGTCGTGAGGATCGAACCCACATCTGCTGGCAAATTAGACGAATGGATGTCAACTACTTTATTAAAAAAACTTACTATTGAAAACTTTTAATTCTTGTATGATGTTTGATAATAATACATCATTACGCACGGACTGGTCTACTACAAAATTACAATAGAATCAATTTATTTCCAAGTCTAATTTATACTGCAATGTACCTGATTCAAAAAGCAAATCAATATAGTAGGGCCTACACTTTACGTTTGGACACCTTAAAATTTACCTATAAAATTTTATTACCTTGGAGAATTTTCATTTTTTCTTAAACATTAAATAAGATAATTAACCAAAGTAAACGAAAAAAAATAAGAATGATTAACATGCTCATGCGAACTTCTTTTTTCTATTTGATACTTAAAAAGTGTGATAACTAAATTCGTCATCTAGTGTTTAAAACAATGAAAGATTGAGTATTTATGTGAGCTTAAAATTAAATGTATGTTTATTTATATTTATAAATAGATAAAATGAAGTATGGAGATGTAAAAAGTGTCATTTTGTACAAAAAATACAGATTTTAGAAGTGTTTAAGTTTAAAATTAGTGTTAGTAACGAGCTATTTATATACCAGTATGTACAACGTTTGAAACATTTTTTTTACTCCTTAAAGCTGTAAACCGGTTAATTTTAAACTGAGATGTCAACGTTTGTAACTAGAAAAGGACCAGATAAAAGAGGCAAAAGCATTCTTGCGAACTAAAATTAATTATAATTGCGTTTCAATTCACAAAATACCTTTTACAATATATCTATAACTATATTCCCTTTATTATACTATATACGAATTAATTTTACTCACTCTGACAATCTTGATACTCTCTCAAAAACTTCATAATATATAAAAACAGAGTTCTCCCAAAGGGCACTATTATTCCATCACTATCACTGGACATTTTAACAAAAAAACTGTATATTCCTTGAAAAAACTAAGCCACTAATTTTTAATATGAGATAGCTATAACTAAAGGAGTCACGATTAATACGTTCCAGAAAAAATATTATTGATTTATTATTTTTCTTCGTGTTTTCAAAATTGTTCTCTATTCTGAGCAACTTAAGATGCAAATTATCTTGATACTTGTAAGTACCTATTGTAAGATTATCAACAGATTTGTCTTATCTTAGATAACCCGGAAACTGTTGTGAGATTTACTACGTCATTAGATTTTAAATAAACAATGTCTAGTATATAAGATACAACTGGAGTGATGACCTTTTTGTATGTTGGGAATTACCGACAATTTATCTTAAACACTCTTTATAACTTTACATTTATTTATTACATAACTTATGTTTAAAAACATGGGCTGTAGTTCGGGGCTAAACAGAAATAATAAGTAGATTTGCCTTTATGTATCGCACGCTGAAACGAACATTGACACTATACCAAAAATGCAATTTTGTGAAAAACCCGTTCAAACTTTTTCGAAATCATACTTGTTTCATACTGTTTACCTTACTTGTGTGATTTTTTTTCATGATTAAGAAATTCCTTTCGCAATAGGAATCTTTGCATTTTAAACTCAAATTTCATAGATTTTGGATAGTGACAGTGTTCGTTTCAGCGTGCGGTATAACACGGAACTTAAAAACGAATGTTTCTTATCGTGTAAAACACGTTGCACTCAAAAGTATGGCAACCATTTCAATACAGCTATAATAATAATAAATTTAAAATATACTTGGACATTTTTTAATAAACAGTTGCCACTTGAGTAACAATAACATAAGATGTACGTATTTATAGGTACCTCTAAAATTCAAAACTATTCAAAGTAGAAAATAGCGTAAACTTGTTTTTGAATACTCTTTCGAATAAGATATGACTGCGCATGTGTCAGCATCTTCTAGTAAGAAGTTTTAATTTTTAATGTGTGAATTGCCAAAAAAACTATTCAAAGTAGAAAATAGCGTAGTAAACTTGTTTTTTAATACTATTTCGAACAAGATATGACTGCGCATGTGTCAGATCTTCTAGTAAGAAGTTTTGATTTTTAATGTGTGAATTGCCAATAATGTTCTTGAAATTTCAAGCATGCGCGCGTGACCACAGCGCTGCGAGTGAGGCGTGAAAAAACCGAAAATTAATCAAATAAAACCTTACGAACTAAAGTGGACGCCAGAAAAGTAGATAGAAACACTGGAATCGAAATAGAAAATTTATTAGATATTTATTTTTATAGACTATCATGCAAAATCTAATTGCATTATATTTCTTTTAATTTTCGACTAATACGTCAGTATTTCAACTAGCCATGCATTTTCGTGCATAAAAATACGCCATTTTGTGTCCACATCAATATGGCCGACTTACCCATTTCATACAATCCTTGAAACGGCACAATTCCGAACATTAAAGTCTACATTAAAACACAAACACGACTAGGGAAGAAATTTAATTTTAAAATAAATAACGAAAAACTGGACAAAACATGATCAAACACTAGAGCTTGCACAAACTTCTTGACAAGTTACTTGAACACTAAGACTTGCACAAACGCCTTGACAAGTTAGTTGTGGTGTTTCACATCCAATGTTAAAACTAGAAAACAGACATTTATGTTATGGCATACTGAAGCTTGGTAATAGAAGTTTCGATACAATAGAAATATTACATCAGAAGTGGGATAAATTTCAAAAAATGACCAAGCTTTGTAATCCATTTAAAGAGAGAATGGACTAAAATTACAAGATATGCCTACCCTGTAGATAAGAGACACGTAACACCATAAGAGATATTATAATAAAATATTTTATAATAGGTTTTTGTCCACAAGAATAGGGGAATTATATTTAAGATTAATAATTATTTCTGATTGCATTTGGATTTTCTTATATTTTATTTGTAATCCAATACTTTTGCGTGTTTGGCATTTTAAAAACGACACAATAAAGACAAGTGTCAAACTAATTAAAATTTAGTCCATTCTCCATACTCATACACACGAACAAATAAAGCATCTACCCACATTATATACAACACACATATAACAACAGATACATAGATCAATTTATAATAATTACCTATAGGAAGAGAGGCTGCGGAATTGGGAACTGAAGATGCGCCACCACCGGGCGATGGGGGTGCTGTGAGAGTTGACAACGCCTGAAAATTAAGAGTATAGATTGAAATAATAATTAATTTTACTGTATAACATATAACTGCGTATATAAACAATTTACTGGTCATATCGTTTAAGAGTTATATAGTCTGAACCACGGGTCGCCCCCGCCTCGGCCGTTAGGCCCCGAGGATTGATGTTTGGTATAATGTCGCTAAGTCACAGAAGTGAGAGGCTATAGTAGTGTAGTTAAGACGGTACATTTTTTGTAACTGAGGTCTGCTATAATGACTTAAAATAAAACTTTGTAAAAAACTCTTTCACCCTGCAAAATATAGTGTTATTTCATAGTTTAATATTTTTACAGTTATCAGCGAATTTGAACAAGCGCGAGATGACTTTTTCACTTATATTGAATTGCATGAGGGATATCTTATTTCCTACTTTTATAATGTGTTAGAAAACCTACCATATGTGAACTAGATGGGTCGATATGATGCGGGCCCAACTCGACGGAACCGCATTTGTTGTTTGACTTCTTTTTTCTTAAACCGAATTTGCGTCTATCTTTTTTAACATTGGGTGAAGCGCCCTCTATTGATACCTGTATGAATTATTTTAAATATGTATTATTGTAAAAATACAAGGTGAAAAATGTAAATACTTACTATTTAATATGATTACATAATGTTACCTACGTTACTTATCTATTAAGTTAAAAATTTCATTATAACAAAGTTTTAAAAACAAAACTTATGAATCATATCTACTTTTAAAACAGAAAAAGTCAGGAAACTAAAAGAATTAGTATATTAACTTTTAATTTAGAACATCCATCATCGAAACGATCACAACACATCAACTTCCACCGGTGTTATTTTATTAATCTGAAAAAAGATATTTTACTGAATCACTAGGAATGAACTATGCCCTATGAAATTTTACTATTGATTCCAAAATTCGAAAAAAATCTTCTATTATACTTATATCACAGGATAAATTAATATGCCAATAAATGAATTATGGGTAAAAAAAAGTATTGTAAAAGCGCTTTGTAAAATATTTGGACTAAATTCATTGCGGATTTAGGACAATTTTTATAAAATATTCTATGTTAACTTTAAATATTGAAAATCATAAATCATAGGCAGAGACAACTGACAAAAAAGAAAAATATTCACGGAATTGCCTTGTTACTGTCACTTCTTTTTAAGAAAAAATCCAAATAAAATCTACGTCACAAAAACGCTTCATTCAAGAACATTCTAGAACTCACATCGGTATCATGATGGGTCTGCTGTTGCAGCTCCAGCGTGTCCAGCAACCGCTGCAACTGCTGCACCGACAGCTGCGCCTGCCCCAGTTCACGCGACACGTTGTCGAGCGGCCCACCCGATTCTGAAATGGACTTTATTGCTTAGAGGGAAGGTTCAGATTTGATTGATAATAATATGAATGTTTTAATTATTAGCAGATTCTATAGACGTCAGAAAGGCTAAGAATTATATCTTGTTTAGACTTAGACTAAAAAGTCTGTGTGTGACAAAACTAAAAGAGACAATGGGACTAATTGGTTTAGGGACAGTTTTCCGAATTGGTGGCAAATCAAAAATATTAATTATGGAAATGTAAATGAATTTGGAAAATAAACATTTTGAGTTTTAGAAATGTATTGCACTGTATTGCCCTAACGTAAAGTTCAGATTAGTATGACGATTTTAATGACCAATTTAAAGAACTGATTTTATTAGATGATATCAGAAGTGGGATGTAAGAAAGAAGAATAGTATTCATACTAGAATAAAAATTGTTTTAATGTACTTTATTACTTAGATTTAAGATTAATTTTACATTAAAAGATTCTTCAGTGTTTGCATTATGTGTTTTATAAGTTTTTGTTGAAGGTTTTAAAGTTGAATTAGTACAATGTAAGGAAGAGGTATTGTTTTTTGAGTATATAAAACGAAAATGGGTTTTGTTTAGGATGTATAGCAGGGAAGTGCATGCAACTTTAATTGATATTCAATAACCATGCGTCGCAGTATATAAAATAGTTTAGTATACACCAGGTAAATATAATAAAAATATATGTAAAACTCTTAAGAAAGGATAAGATTGAAAGAAAAGACGAAAAATACACAAAATAAATTGCATGTATTTTTTTGCCTGGTGTAGAATAAACTAATATGAATTTAATTATTCTAAAGTCTTAAAGGGGGCATGTTTATTTCAATACAAGTTAAGCAAGGCAAGTTTAAGTTCTCACGAAATTTTGTCCTAAAATTTTATGCAACACTTCTAAACAACAGACACATGTATTAAATAATTTTATATTTTTAGTATTCCACATTAAATTGAATCTTTAATTATATTCCTAATCAAATGTATTTCAAAAAAATTTAAAGCATGTTTCAGCGAACAATTTAGAATTTCACATCCACCAATTTGCAATTAAATTTCAAGCATATTTAGCAATTTAGACTGTTCCAGCACCAATCGAAGCGAATTCACACAAAGTATTACCTATGATCCAGCTAGCCAACCTGCCCCCCGGCGTGCCCGACACGAAGCCGGCCTGCGGGCCGCGCAGCGCGCTCCCCGCGGGACTTACCAGCCCTGGGACAGAAGTCATGGGGACATTCAAAACTGAGCCTTGTCGTCATGTCATTAAAGTTTAGTTTTGGTATTTCGCTTTTATAACTGAGCCTTGTCGTCAAGTCGTTAAAGTTTAGTTTTGGTATTTCGCTTTATGAATTAGGATTTTACGATACTATGGAGGCGTAGAGAATTTTTATCTTTTTTTAATTTTGCTTCTGGATTACTCTGTGACGGAATACGCAATTTTGATGACTACGATACTTGTTAAGTTAAATTACTAATTTTGAATCATTCTCCTGGGTTTAAATAATATCAATTAAAATGATTTAAGATTTTTTAAAGTAATTCTCTATAATATCAGTGTTTTCTACTTGTTGATAAAAAGTTACAAAAGTTATAAACTGAGGTTTACTAGTTCAATTTCTAATACTTGGTGCCTTGTTTTATATAGAACTTTTTGGATTGTTTTGAGATTATATTCGAATTTCAAAACCATTAATTTGAACCACACATTACTTATACATCTTATAAAATTTATACATTTGGCTTTCAGTTTTCAATGTCTATTTAAAGGTGTTACAACGCATTCCATTAATAATTTTATTTGAACTTATTTAGTAAGATTTTACGTCACTCTAAATATGTTACTATACAATCAAATTTATATGTAAAGAAATGCGTTGCATTTAAGATCGAGTCGTGCAAAATCTGATAAGGTAAGGGATATAATATTAAAATCAGGGTAAAAATTCAAAGATTAATTGTTGAACCAATTGAAGGGAGCAGATGTTTATTAAGGAAGGCTTCGAAGATTAATAAAATGAACTCGAAAATATCTAAAACTATTTAAGCAACTATGCTATTAAAAAGCGTATTAAAATCATGCTTTTAACGAAATGATTCAACAATCAATTGGCACTCAATATACTTATACCAAAATCTTTTAAGAATGTATTCAAAACCGTTATATGCGCATGAGCAATATGCAATCAAACGGGAATAAAAGACAACTCTCCTCTGTTAAGAATTGATTCTTAATAGATTTTGTTTTTAACTATACTAAGTTTAAATTAACTAATCTAAAGGAAGTGAAGAGACAGTACTTATTTTTGAAGTTAATACGACACACGCATGCTAAGTAAATACAATTTAAACAATCTAATTCAAGGATAGATCTACCTAGCCTTTATATTAATTTTGGGAATAAAGGAATCAAACTAAAATAAAATGACTGTAAAATATGAGATTTCTCATTTGTATTGAATATGCGCAATGTAAATGATATTATAATATTTGTATTGTTTGGTAGAACTTTGTATTCTTACGCAGTTAGAGTCAAATCCACCGTAGTTTTTCTTTTTATAAACTACATAGTTGAATGGTTATATGTAGTTAGATTGTAAAGTATATTTTTTGTAATATATAATACAGGCTATACTTTTTGATAGGACACTACATCTATACTAATAAGCTAAAGATTTTTGTTTGTTTGAACGCGCTAATCTCAGGAGCTCCTAGACCGACTTTTCTTGAAAATCCTTTTGTGTTAGAAAGATCATTAATCGAGGAAATCTATATGTCATTTTACATATTTTTTTGCTACTAGTTTAATATAATATCGCCAAATATTAACTCCTACCTACTTCATACTACAATCTAGTTCTAAAAATAATTTGTTATATTTCTACAAAGTTTAAGGAAACTGACCAGAGGAATAGGAAGGATCACTGGAACACCTGTATATAGTTGTAAGGTCATCGCTTTTCTTTCCACCTTTGCTAATTTCAGATATAGACACGCATTTACTCGGCTTGAACTTCTGACTCACAAACAATTGATACACCTTATAATCATTTTTGGGCTTGTATTTAACATTCCTCTCCGTCTGCGACTGCTTTGACACTTGAAACGAAGGCGACAGAAGCGATATTTCTTTGATCAAATCGTTTCGTACTTTGGTCGAATTTTTATCGTGTTTCACTCTTTTAGCTGTGTTCGGAGATCCTTCATAATTAGTCGGTTTTAAAATTCTAAAATTCTGTGTACTATCGCTCTTGGATAGCATGAATTTGACTATAGTGTTAATAGCACAGTCTCGGGTACAAATTTGCCGATACCAATTTTGGTTTGACACAGCCTTGTGTTGTCTTATAACGTCTTCATCACTGGATTGACTTGTATATGACGTTGTTTGAGCACTGCTCGTATAGAATACTGTTTCTATGTTTTCTTTCTTTATAGCTTTTTTAGTATTAATAGTTTTATTTACATCTAAGTTTTCCGTTTGTAGTTCAACGTTCTTAATCAGTATACGGGACGCACTCGTGGCTTTGTCACTGATGATTTGTTTAATTATATTACTGGTATTTGTAGTTTTTTCATTAATGTATTTCACATTTCTGCATATTGTTTCATCATATTGTGTTTCCGTTTCTTCAACGTTTTTACTACCTTCGTTATAAATTTTACCTAACAAGCTCAAACCTTGTATTTTACCCGAGTTTAAGACCGTTTTTTCATGTTTTTTCTTGAGCTTTAAATAAAAGGTATTAATATCTTTATGTAGGGCGGGTAAGTTCTTCGAAAGTAAAGATAAATTTTCCAGTAATAGTAATATGAATTTCTCATCGATAGCTCGAGGTTGTCTCTCAAATATCGCCATTTCTTCAGGGTACGACGGTGACGATGTCTGTACATCATTCGGATTCGTTTGTGACGACTTTTTCTTCGTTTGAAAAGTCCCCAATAAACCTTTTAAAGATAATAGATAACACGATTGTGCGTCATCGAATTCGACTGTGTTTAAAGATTCAGGACTTATTCCTTCCATTTGTATATTTTCTTCAGCTATAATCGAACTTTTGCTATCATGGTTTCTCCTATACGCTTTAGAGGTCGCACCACTACTGCTCGGATGCGGCTTGAAAATAAACTTGTCTTTATAATCGATGCTGTCTTCGTTACTGCTGATGTAAGGCCTAAGTTCGATTGTGTCTCGAGGAACATTTTGCGAATTCGTTAAAGGGTTAAGTTTTAACAATTCTGGCTTAAATTTCGCTTCAAATAATTTACTGGAGTCTGTAGTGTTTTGGACATACTTCGTGGTCCATGGATTTTTCATACAGTTTTCATTGCTTTTTCTAAATTGCATATCTTGATTGATTTCTTCTCGCTGTGCGAAAATTGGTGTACTTTTAAAATCTGGTTTACGGACTTCAATTGGTTCTGATGTTTCATGAATATAAAACGTATCGTTAATTTTCTTCTCTAAATCGTTCTTAATTCCTTCAGAATTAAATTTGCTCTTTTTGCAATTTTCATTGTTGTCATTGCCTTGATTTTTCCTCTTCTTGTCTTTCGAGAAAATTGTTGTTATTTTATCGAGTACATCTTTTAAGTATAATTGACCAGGATCGACGGTTGTTTTGTCTCTATTCACGTTTTCGTCTAAAAATTCTTTAGTAGTAATGCATCTAGAGACTTTCTTTTGTACGCTTTCAGTTTGAACATCACATATTGGTTGAACGTTATTTTTAGAGTCTTCAGGGGATGTACTTGTTTCTGTCATACTGTGGCTACTGTGTAAAAAGTCTAAATATGCACTCAGAAATTCTTTCGCTACAGTAGCTGGCATAGAAGTATCACTTATCAGATGATTAATTGTATCCTGTATTTTCGTCAGCTCATTGGAAGAATTAGAATCACATTGTTCATTTTCGACCGGATTATTGAATTCATTTTGACGAGATAACTTTTCTATATTATCTATCAGTTTTTTGGTAATCTTAATGTCTCTTTCTTTATTCTTGCTGCTGCGAACGGTTTCGCAGATATAAACAGTGTTTTTAAGCATCCGTTCTAATTCTTGTATTTGGCGCTCTTTATCGTGTGTATCATTAAATTTCGATATTTGTTTGACCGATCTATTGAAATTTTTGTGTGAATTATAAACTGGTATTTTCGATACCTTAGGTTTCGTTCCATAAAATTGAGTTTCTTTTGTGACACCTGTAATATTGTAACTTGATAATTGTTGATCCCTTGTGAAATGTTTGTTTGACTGTCTATCTATTGATTTTGCTGGCATTATTTCCTCCCTCAAACCTTCTATAGTGGTGTTCTTTAACCAAAACTCTAATAAACATCTAAATAAGATTTTGATGGGATGAACTTCGGTCGAAACTAATTTAATATCATATAGTTCTTGAACAATTTGATGGATGTAACTTTTCATATTGTTACCATCGTTGAGTAAAGTATTAGAAGATTGTATAGTTTCCAAAACTGACGTCATTAGTCTCTCCGTAATAAAATCGTATTCATACAAAGTCATAGCATCTTGTAATGATTTACTCTCTTTATTTTCAATTTCTATTTGGACTTCAAAGTTTTTCTTTAGCGGTTCTTTTAAATGAGTTACATCCAAAACATTTTTAATACTTTTTGTATATTTGCTCAACAGCATGCATCTACTCAAAGGTCTTTTAAGTTTCGGTTCGATGAACTGATTTCTGTATTTAACGAGATTTGTACACTTATTGCTTTTGCGCATTAGCGATTCTGGCGATTTTTGTTTTCGATTAAAGAAGAAAAACGCAGGCATTGTACTTGTATCAGTTTTCGTCTTGGTTGATTCTTTAGTTACTTTAATTGGGCTTTTGGTTGCTTCGACTTTGTACGGACTGCTGAACGGCATTGTTTTTATTTGCGAATTTAACGAGTATTTACACAATAACGAAGACTGTAGTCTCATAGACTTTCTATCTAATTCCGTGCTATTTACTTGTCTCTCCGTGTCTGTTGTGTTTACAGACATAATTGGTGACGCATCTTCATAACTATTATTTTTGTTTCTCGCGATACAATTCATAGAGCATAAACTTTGATGTTTCATAAAGTCACCAATATTTATATCACAGTTTTTAGGTGCAACCGTTTTAACTTTAATAGGAATGTATAGTTTAGGATCTGGGATGGGATTTTTAATATTTCTAGGTGTGATCGTAACTGGACAAATAATTGTTTGTAGGAAGGGAATGCTGCTTTTCGTTTCTTCAAAAGGTGTGAGTTCATAGCTCGATGTACCTTTAGGAAAGGATTAAGGATATGGATGTAATAATATAACTATGGGGAGAGATATTACTTCCTAGAAACTATGTTAATAATTTGGACATCGGGTCTACTAATAAAATTTAACATTCGTGTATCAATTTAATAATTTTTAAAGATCTTTAAAATAAAAAGACTTTTTAACAATACTTTAAGTTGGAGTAATTAATTATATTTTCATATTAAAGTCGTTAATAATAAGCATGTTTTATATAACTAAATAATATAAATAAATGACTCACGTGATGAAGTATCCGTAGGTGGCAAGTCTTCTAACGGAGCGTGTATTTTGGGAACCGACTCCCGCGCACCGAACGTCAGTAAATGTTGTCTGTACAACCTAAAAAGTCAAAATTAACAGTCTTATTAATGGGTACAATTTTACATTGAATTGGATGTTGTTGTTATAAATAATATTGTTACGAGGAACACTAAGTTTTGGGTTCAATTTCTAGTACAACACTTTTAAAAATATCCTAAAGTTATCTATACTAATATTATAGAGAGAGAACATTTGTTAGTTTGTATTGGATAGGCTGCGAAACTACATAACCGATCTGGAAGAAATTTTGGCCAGAGATTCTTTGAAACTCCAGGAAGGAATCAATGAGAATATATGATACGTTTATATCCCGAAAACCCTAAAGGATATATACGCGGGTGAAACCGTGGAACTCTGTTAGTTTTAAATATGTTTATACGTTTTATAATTTACTTTAAAGAGATTATAATAAAAATTGGATTTCTAATATCTCTTTTCAGGGATTTCCATCTCCATATGCTAGAGAAATCCACTTATACAGGGATAATAGGTCCAAAGAACTTTTTGACCAAACTTATATCTATAAATCACAAAATAATGTTTTTAATACGAACCGGTGCGCCTTAAGCACATTCAACCACGTTCGAAAAACATCCGGTGTCTTAGCGCGCAGGTGGTAGATGAATTCGTCCGCGTCTATGTCGATACGACGACGACGCGCCTGCAAAGTAATAATAATAACGTTTATCAGTTTCAATAAAAAAAAAGTATTTTTTTATTTTCAGCTTGAAAATAATGTCCCACTGTTGGGCAAAGGCCTTCCTTCCTCTCTTCCATTATTTCCTGTTTTGAGCTGTAATCGTCCAGTCTTTTTGGTACGAGTTAAGTTTCTCCCGTCCGCGTCGTCTCCTTTTTAGTTTCACAAAATTATATTGATACACACATAAATAAGTGTAATTTCGGCTTTATATATACCGAAGAAAGCAGATCATTTCACAATGTTTTATAATAAAAATAAAATAAATGTCGCTCTCGGCAAACTAAGTATCATGAAATGAAACATTTTCTATTTACGAATATAGGTTATATGTTTAACTACGCCTTTTGTTTTGTGTATTTCTTATTTGAGCTGATGTCTAATGATTTTGGTTGTGTATTTTTCTTGAATAAAAATTTTCTATTCTATTCTAATTAATTCAATATCTATATATGTGTACCTTAGCGGATATGACGGATAGGCCTACGTCTACGGATCCGTGCAGTCTGCCGCGAGCCACGTCCGTCGGCGAGCGCGCGTACACCAGTATACCACCGTCCACTACGAAGAAACGCTGAAACGAGATAAACGTATGAAAAAATCTCATTACCACACGCAAAATAGGCGCGTAAGCCGTCGAGTTGCGGATACCAGCCCAAACAACTAACTAATTCTTGAATAAAATCTATTAAAAACATTTTTAATAAATATGTAAAAAACTCGGTTAATAATAATTTTTTTCCAAATAATTTTTGTTAATAAAAAAATTGATTAAAGTGATCATACACAGTATTTTTTTCGTACGTTCGCAATATTTTTTTAATTTTGACGTATAAGGGATGGATTTCTCACGTTCGGTCTTCCATATTAACTAAATTTGGAAAAACTTAAACCGAATGTGGCAACAAGCAATGCAGCCTGCATGTACCAGTGTGTCACGTGCTGCGTTTTTCTTTAAGACAATCAGTGTTAATAAAAATAAAGTATCATCTTACAATAGAAGAATTATATCTGTAAGATTCTTTTATATTTAGTCATTTATGTATCAGTGCATGTGTTATATATGCAATGAAGTATAACGGTCCATTTACGTCACCTTGTGCCACCCCTTCAGGGGCCACTTCCTCTTCTTATGCAGGTAGCCATTGAACACCTCGGGCCGCTTGTCGAACCTCTGACCATCCTTCAGCCCCTCCAATACCTCCCATTCACTGCCGCGACGACGGCTTCTGAGGGAAAAATATTTAAACAGTTCTAGAACACTCTTTTTTCTGTTATAACTTTATCTGGAAAGTAGGATGGAGCAAAATTGCGACACAAAAAATGTTTCTGAATCTATAAAAATTGACAACACTGTCAGAGGTTTAGATACTATTCCGCGTGGCTTCGCTCCCGTAGCACCACTACATAGTATAAAACAAAGTCGCTTTTTCTGTCATGTGTCATGTTGTATGTCCCTATGAACGCTCAAATCTTTAAAACTACGCAACGGATTTTGATGCGGTTTTTTTTAATAGATAGAGTAACTCATGAGGAAGGTTTTTATGTATAATATCATCCATTATATAGTATATCAGCATTGCACCCGTGCGAAGCCGGGGCGGGTCGCTAGTAATATTATATAGCCAAAGTTGCACGTGGATGATGTAGCTTTCGAATGGTGAAAGGCTTAAAATCGATCCTGTTGTTTTTGAGCCTATTCATTAGACAAAGACAAAAATAATTTATTTAACTCCACAAAACACACACCGTGAAAATACAAAAGAAATAACAAATTAAAGTAAATAAAATATGTATGTTTATGTTGCGACTGTGCAGTTGCGCGGAGTCAAATGAGGTGACCACTCCTATAGAGCATATGCCGCAGTGTCGATGACTACTGCAGCGCTGATTTTCAAAGCCAACTTGGGCACCTTCAAGAGACGAGCATACTCACACCTTAAAAGCCGGCCTTTACCGGTGATGCCGGATCGCACCCACAAGTCCTCGCACTTTGTGGGCGTTTATGGGCGGCGTTGATCACTTAAGACCAGGTGACTCGCCAGCTCGTGTGCCCCCCTTATACCATAAAAAAATAAGACCGCCTTTTGCACTCTTGTAGATTAAGAAAAACATTTTTTGTAATTCTATTTTTATTAAATGCAATAAAGGATGAAAATAAAAATAAAGTAAAACTCACCCGCGCGACTTGCCCGCGCGCGGCGGCGGCGGCAGCGGGCGCACGGAGCGCTCGCCGCTGTCAGCCGACAGTGACGCGGTCTCCCCGGAGCAGTCAGAGTCCGAGGGCGCCCTGCGCAACGCGGCCGCACGACCCGCTGCACCGCGGCGTCTCTCTCCTAAAAATAACAAAAATTAAAGTAAACAAGCTTGGTTATTACATAATCGTTATCTTTAAAAAGCCCCACTCCGTAATGTATGAAAAAAATAATAATCTCTCCATTTCATTTCTTAATATTAAAGCGCCATTTTGAAAACTTTTATAGCCTATGCCCTGCGTAACGCGGCCGCACGTCCCTCTGCGCCGCGCCGTCTCTCCCCTCTCCAAGTAACAAAAATTAAAGTAAACAAGAGTCATTAATAGTTTTTTAAAGCGTTACTTACGTGTGAAAAAAAAAATATTTCCACTTCTTTTTTTAAATTTTACAGCGCGATTTTGAAAAATTTATAGCCCTGCTGCCCTCAAAATATTAAAATCAAACTAAAAATTAAACTAAACAATCTTGATTAATAGTTGTCTTTCGAAAACCCGATAACGTTATGTATGAAAAAAAATTTAAAAAAAGGAAGTGGAAACTTCTTTTTTTGTCGCTCAGCTTAAATTCGGTGCCAATAAATCAATAAAAAGTATTCTATCACTAATTCAGAGGTTCCCAAACTGTGCGTGGCGACAATCTGGTGCATTACAGGAAATATCGCGTGGACTTCCTTGCACCTCCCCCCATTGATGTGTCATCCCCTTGATCCTATTTGAAACTAGCACTCAGCCACCGCTGACATTGGGGCGTCTAAACATGTAAGTGCGTCAATTGAAAAAGATTGGGAATCCCTGACCTGATCGATATAATACTCTATGCATACGAAATCTCATCATCTCTCATAAATATTGCAATGGGTCACTACATCACAATCTTCGAAGATTTTTTTCCACCAATTTTTACTAGACATAAGTTATACAGCGTAGGTATGTGCAAAGATAACAATAAACGCTATCATTACACGCAAATTGATATTACAGCGGATTTTTAAATTCTTCAAAGGAAATGTCATATCTCTTAATCTCACTTTCGTAAGACAGTAAAGCTAAGCGTCCACATGTCCCCATCGTACGTATTGGATTTAACGAATCGTAATTCATAATATTCTTTCGTATTGAAAGTCACACAAGTACCTTCACTGAACATATTTTAAAATAACGATACTGTGGATTTTTTTATGTAAGAGCAGGTAAGAGGTGCATGGAGGAGAGGGATTATTACATCGGTGCGGGATTGGCAGTGTTACCATATGAACCAATTTTGTTTTTCTCTCTGATAGTCCTGTTCAGAGATAGGCTCTGAATTCTCATGATGTTTAAAAAATATTATGAAAAAAAAGAAACAATACAGGACAGGACAAAAACAAAAGAATGAAAATTAAAGAGAAGTATGGCAGTGACGTGAAAGGGAAGCCCACTCAGTCTATGCGATATTGTAAGCCATCACAGCGCTGATTTCCAGTGGGTCCTGGCTATTTAAAGAGTAACGTCTGTTTTCGGACGTTACAATCTAATTTCTTATTGTCAAATGACTGTCAAACTTATCATATTCTTGATAACTACACGTGAATCCGCATTTCGCTCACAACTTTGTCGCACATAATCCGTCCACGCGAATCGCGTAACCGCATGACGCGCACGCCTAATCCCCGAGACAATGCCAAGTGTCCGGTACACTTGAAGGTTGGCCTTGTCGTAAGCCCCGAACCGATTGTGAGTACATGTCGCGTATGAGATGCCGGTGTTTCGGAAGCCAAATTTAATGTTTACAAACATGTTGTATTAATATTTTTATAGTAGTTACGCGAATGGATCCCCAACGTATCGCTTACGCCGTAATTCACACGGGAAGATATATTGCAGACTCAACGAAATACCTTTAGACACCCGTAATTCAAAGTCTTCCTTTTTATATCTGTATTTTTAAATTCGATTGCATACACCGGTTGCATCGTGCAATACTGTTGTAATCTAGATATAGTTTTATTTTTAATAAATAATGTTTTAAATCTTTTGTTTTTTTGGGGCCTTCGGCTGTGTTAAACATAATTTAGTAAACAGAGGGCACGCATCTGTAATTTATTTTTCTAGCCTTATTTCGCACACGCCATACTCGGTTGTAGTGTACAGACTGGATAATATGTCACTTGCAGATAGGGGACGTTATAATTTAGGCGTTATGACTTAAGCTTTTTTATGGCTTTTCATGATCGGCGAAGATCATTTAACATCAGGTTTCGGTAATTGATACAAGAAATGCCTTACTTTACATGCCCTTTAGAAGAGTAATGATATATGTTAAAGGTGAGGATAGATTATGTCAATGTCAAGGAGCATCCAGAAGAAAAATATTGACAAATGAAAAATTATTTGCAGGGAAGGAGCCACGGTTTTGAAGTTTGTATCGGCCGTTTTCAATAATGTATCAAAGATTATGGATAGATTGTAATCTCACAGTATAAGACATTAGATTGACAAAAGTCATAACAAGGGCTATCCGTCGACAGCGTATTGAAATCATAAGTGCAAATAGATAGATTTGCCTGACATTAGTAAGCAAAACAAAGGATATATAGAATATTGAAAACGGCAGTTAATCGTCATTATATTCTTAGTCAATTTTATAACCAATACTCTTTTCCAACGTCCAGAGATGCTATTTTAGGCACTAAATAAACTGTTCCCTTCTCATGTTATAGTGTATTATACCTTTTTGGAACATTATTCGAGCATAGTAACAGCCTAAAGCTAACGTACAATACTGAACCGATTCTATAGCGACACCAATCTTTTATACCATTTGCCATCACTACTTTTTATCATCTACCTTCACAGTAACTTTATGATTAGTACGACTTACATTTAGTAAATATGATTCTTAATATTGTACTATATTCCGTATATATAATTATTAATGTTACAATTTATTGTAAGAACGGCTATACACTCTCACCAGCTGCTCTAGACCGAGTGTGAAGCCCTGGTGTAGATGATAGTGCTCGCTCACGTCGGCCTGTCGTTTGTACGTGATTACTTTGGCCGAAGCGTTATGAGGGAGACACACAGAGTCCTCTAGAATGAGTGTACACTGCACAGCCACCCTGATACTTACGTTTGCTCTCGAGTCGCGTGGGCTCGGTGGCGACATGCTTCAGTCCCGTTTGGTTTGACATCTCCTTGCCCCTAAAGTTGCTTGCTAACCATCTTAACTCTGAAATGACAAAAATATACTGTGTTAATTATATTTGTTAACATTCAACTTAATTGTTCTTTTAAAAAAATGTTGTGAAATTACAAAATTATAAATCCGAAATGGGATTGGGAGAATCTTATGCATCGGGATACACAGAAGTATAAAATACAAAGATTTAAGAGCTTATTGTATGAAAATCATCTATCATCCTTCTAAAGTGTGTATGTATTTAGTAGCTAAGTATAATATCAAAGATGACTGATGATAAGTTAGTAATAAATCATTACTGAACAAATACAGTCGTCTCAATTAATTCGCACCTACATTACCTCATAGTTCATACTAGGCCCGTACACACACACTTCACTCCCTTTAAAATTAGATCTTTAATTGGTAGATAATTTGACAGTTGCGTGAAACATTACAAACATACATACAAAAACGTTTCCTCTTCCTACTATTAGTAAAGAAGTATAGTTAAATAAAAACGTTAATAGTTCTAAAACGGGTGAATCGAGTCTTGATAGAGGTTTGTTAGATAAGTTATAATCATATATCGTAGTTTGATTGAACAAAATAGACACTATTAAAAAACAACTTTTGAGTGTAAGTAAATATATAAAATCATCTATCTAACTTAAATCAGATCAAATTCAAAATATGAAAACAATAACATCCTTTTATTGCGAACCTAATCAAAATTTCCAACGCCATGAGTCAACACAAAATTCTTGTTAAAACTATTAGGGGAATTATATGCAATTACTACCAACTGCGTTATTTCATCATTCAAGTAAAGTGCCTTTCGTTTACCTATGTGTTGTACAATATACATTTAATAAGTATGCTCCCACCTTCCTAAAAACTTAACAAAAAAATAATAAAAATACAACCCGAATTGTTAACTTCCGCGTCTTTTTCTAAAGTCGGTTAATACAACTTTATTTTTACATTTGTATAAATAACAAGAATACAGCAGAAACAATAAATTCAAGCCTAGAAAAAAGTTAATTCATAAATAAATTCAAGCCTAGAATAAAAGTGAAAGAGTAGGTACATATCACAGGGGGTATGGATATAGATACAGAATCTGAGTCAACGCACAATTATCTATGAAACATTAGCAAACCGATGCTATCAATACGTCGATGCTCAACCTTGCTTCATATCTAATCATTGATAAACACTAGCATCATAGACCAGCGGTTCTCAAACTTTGCGCACTCTCTTAACAAACTAAACAAACATGCTTAAAGTGGCTACAAAAAGTTATGAAGCAATTGAAAATTGACTACATTAACACATGTATTCACAAACAATACTTAAGTAAAGTAGGGATACTATGCTATTATTAATTATTTAATATTTATTTATGTAAGAAATCAATAGCGTCATAAAGGTTGTATCAAAATTTGAGTCTCGTAGCTAAATGAAGTAAATGTTGCTGTGTGAGTAAAATTTGAAAATTACGAAGCTCTCGTTCAAAGTTGTTTCAAACTAGACGAACATTTTTGCATTTGCTTTTTTAATTTGTATTTACTTTTCGGCGTCACTCGAGTCTTTGGCCGCACTTCATCTGCCTTTTATTCTCTAATCGGTGGTATCAACTTGCCTGGTTGCCTTCCATTTCCCTGGCGACGCTCTTGGTATAGAGTATAATTTCTAATACTTATTCTTTTTATGCCAGTAGTTTGAGCATGATTGTCATAACATAGCTACACCGAACGTAACTGTGTCAGTAAACACTTAATACTATCTTTTGTAACGGCCAATAATGAGTATTGGTCATAATTGGTCTGAATACTTTTAATTGGACTTACTCTTCAAAAATAGATTTCCTATCTGAGTATGAAGTTTTTTAGGGAAAGTGTTACTTCACTCTTTATTTTACGGGAATATTTGCAAAACATCATAGACTTATGTCTAAATAGTGCAGTACGTAACTATTTCAATTCTATTATTGCGATTTCTAATGAATGAACTGTTCCGTGCGGCTTCGCTCCCGTAGTATAATCTATACTAATATTATAAAGCTGAAGAGTTTGTTCATTTGAATCGCTAATCTCAGGAACTACTGGACCGATTCGAATTTTTTTTTACTGTTAGATCTTAGATAGCCCATTTATCGAGGAAAGCTATAGGCTATATATCATCCCGATATTCCCACGGGAGCGAAGTCCTGGGGCGCAGCTAGTGTTTAATATAGCCTAAAGCCTTCGTCGACTAGTATAGTTCCAACAAACAAACTATTCAGCTTTATATTACTACTTATAGATACTACTACTTATAGATTTTGTTATAAGTATTGAAAAGGTAAACTATGTTTATTTATTGATAGTTATATGCAAGGTTCTTACCGATAAACCACATTCATATTTATCAGTTATCTAATTTTTAAATAATCATACAGATAAAAAAGTCGTCATAATCTAAAACAAATCTATTCTGTGAATACATAATCACGCCCATAAGGAAAGTCGCTTTTTATTATAGCGATAAATAATATCCGTGTGTTATCAAATAATACAACTCATAAAAACATTACAAAAATCACTATCACTACGTATAAAGCAAAGTCCCTCGCCGCATCTGTCTGTCTGTTCGCGATAAACACAAAAATTAGCGAACGGATTTTGATACGGTTTCACCAATAGATAGTTTTAATTATAGCACAATTACAACTTTTATGTACAAAATTTTAATAAAGCATATTTCGCTATTTTCGTTTTGATCTTTATCTAAATAAATTGTGTTAGCTTCGGCTTTCTTTTATTGCCCTATCCCTATTGACGTATCCCGAATATCTTTCCCTTTATCCTATTTGGAGCTAGAACTCGACCCCTGCTGAAATTAGGACGTCTTAATATACAACTAAACTAAACTTGTAAGTGCGTCGTGGACTGAAAAAGATTGGGAACCCCTGGTTAGAGGATATCCTACTACTATTATAAAGGCGAAAGTTTGTAAGTATGGATGTATGGATGTTTGTTACTCTTTCACGCAAAAACTACTGAACCGATTATGATGAAACTTGGTACACATATAGATAAGGGTTCAGAATAACATATAGACTACTTTTAATCCCGGAGTTGTCATTTAATCAGAAGTTACGCGAGTGAAACCGCGGGGTACAGCTAGTGATTCAATAATAATAATTAGTAGGTAAGTACGTAAGCCAGCTCTCCGAAATGCTTCAGTCATCTTCTGTAGTCCGCTACATCGCCTAAAGCGGCGGATGTAAGCTAGTCATAAAATAATTTAAACCCGATTTGATAAAATTTTATATACCGATAAGTATAGAATTGGAAGATAATTTATATATCACATCCGAATGAGATACGGTTAAATCCGGATTATTTGGTCTTACGTCAGGGCCTAATTCACCTATTGCCAATATTCAGTAATTAGCTCTTTTCAATAGTAATAGAAGAAAAAATATATGTGTAATAAATGTACAGGCGCATAATCACAAGCAGTGAATAAAAACACATAATCATACGATTTACAGCCAATTGAACGTGACCTTTGACGTTCCTACTGATAGCATTAAACGGAACATTTGTATCACATCCGGATGAAGTACGACGATATCCGGATTATATGGATTTAGGTCAGGTGTCTATTGAGGATTTTCGGTAAAAGCCCTATTCGATAGTCAGTTGCTAGAACCATAAATGGAAGGAGTTTTAGTTCTGCGTTAGTCTCATTACATGTTCGGAGAGAGAGAGAGAGAGAGAGTTATCTCTAAATTTATTTTTCCAAATAAAATGTAGCCTATAAATTGTACCTAATATTGGTTTATCTCCGTATAAAGATTTCCAAAATCTACCTACTGGTTTTTACGTGATTGACAAACATACAAACAGACAATCAGAAAAATATTACCATGGTTTTGGGGTCTATAAAATATCCACATTGCATAGCCATTACGGTTTTTGAAAAATATTTGATGTATAGAAATTTAGTTATTATATAATACAAATATGTATTAACCGGAAACCAATTTATCACATCCGGATGAAATTCCGTAATTTCCGGATTGTGTGGATTTAGGTCATCTCTCACAAGCCCGAATAGATATTTCAAAGCTTCTTATTTGCTTTATTTTTGTTTCAATCTTTCATCGTCTTGGAGACTTCGCATTACGTAGTAATTAGTATTTATATCCGGTGTCGAAGCGATTTTTATATAAATAAAATAAATAAATATTGAGGGCATTTAATACTACAACATTTAGTCACATACTAAGCAAGTTTGTACTATGGATACTAGATATAGGTAAAATAATTGACCTACTAGATGGAATCGTATTATATTCTCTGTGCAGATGCAGTTTAGCTTTTACGTGAAAACATTACAATCATACATACAAATAAACAAATGTCTTCTCATTATAATACGTCAAACAAACAAATCGCTCCGAGCTAGACATCGAGTTGTAATGTATAAATCAAGACTTTTCATTTGATATCATACTCCGCTGTATTCATATGGAAATCGCCTATTTTAGCCCCCCCTATCGATTCACTCATTTTTGTACTCAAGATCTCTCTTTGTCTATTAAAAGTAATTTAAAATTTATGGCGGCAAATTTCGACACATCGACACGAAATGACGACACTAAGCAATAATAAACAATGATAAATATAAACATATTTAACACCGTCCGTACACAGACACCATTTGTTACAGAATTTCGATTGACAGCCTCATTAAATTGTAAACAAAACAACATTGTAACATATTATCTCAAGGTAAATTTCACACATGTCACGAGACAATTCACATTTCATATAAGTTTTGAATATCACAATCACAAAATAGCTACAGAAGTCAAACTCCATACAAATATCGTGTTTAACATATTAAGTTGTTTTTAAGCATCATTTTTTTAATTATGTAGCTGTGTTTTGTTATAAATAAACTTTACTTTCTTTCTTAAATAGCGCTCGAGTAAAGCTCACATTAATAAATAATAATAATAATAAAAATTCTTTATTTGCCTTCACATTCACCGGTTCACCGACTCGATATCTCGAGTAACATCGAACCAACCTGAGCACGAATGTCATTCGTTTGAGACACGCTTCTGAGTCTGAGTTTTGCGATTCTATGTTATTATATTCTACCAGCCACTAATGCGAGTTCCTTTTGGAGATCCCGGGGCCTCCGATTTCTTGCGCAGAAGAAGGCCACCGTGAGGTTTTAGTCAGTAAGAGTCTGACATGACCTGACTGCTTCCCCCGACGCAGCCAGGTATCCATGCAGGATTTCCTCACGATAAAAAAAAAAAAAAAAAGCCACTAATGCCCAGTTCCTATAAAAATAAAACGAGTCGTTTTACTTACAGACAGTACAATATCCTACTAGGCGTAAGTCTAAAGCGTTTCTATAATGTACGTGACGTTAACATAAATACCAAAACTTGGTTCTGATTGGTTGATTAGAACCGTCCGTTATAAAAACCATTCGTTTGTGTTATACTATGACGTTCCGTCGTTTATAGGAACCGGGCACAAATAAACGTACAAGCTGCGCCCCGTGGCTTTACCCGAATAAACTTACACACTAGTGACAGTATCAATGTGTGCGTTGTTTGTGGTAGTAGCATTGCGTTAGAAGCTCACGGTGCGGTTTTTAGCTGCACCAGCTGCGGCGGTGGACCCAAGGTTTTATTACTAAAATCGTTCGTTCCGTACCGTCTTCAAACCGCGCAGCAGCTATCATCGTCCGTAAAGTACCGATACCCCAAGACTTACCCCCATACACCTCGGTTCCAAAAATTCCTTCAACATTCGAAAGCCGCATTTTCAGTGAATGACATAGGCTATATAACATTATGCTAGTAGCGAAGTCGCATTGAATATCGACAATGCAATATTATTCCTATACATAGCAAGTAAAAAAGCGACGCAGAAAAACCATTATCTATACATAAGTGAATAATAGACGGAAACAGCTGATTCGGTCGGAGCCAAATATATGTCGCTGACGACGAAGTTATTTCGATAATTGATTGCAATTTTATTTATGTACAAAAATGCTGTACTATTGTAGTAGGTATCATTCAATATGAGACTAAAAACTATTAGCTCGCAAATGCACGCATTAGTAAAATTTTGGTTGTTAATCTTGGCTATTGATTTTGTATTGTTATCCATATGAATATTATCAATGAATTCAAATCAAAATCAAATTTTATTTTTTCAAAACAAATTTATTTATTTATCAACACAATAAAATGGGAAATTACATATTGTTTGGCATTTTTAAGTTCGATTATTATATAATATTATGTTTCTGAATATCGTATTCGTCCTTAATGAATGTTACTCTATTTGGCTATGTCTCTTCTTCACGCTTATTCTTTGTACAAATATGGTTATAAATCCTAGAAACGACATAGATAGTTTTTATCACAGAAATCACCCGGGGCACAGCTACTAGAAGTTCAAAAATAATAATACAACAAGTATATGCTAAAACAACAAAAAAAGTTTTTTTTTAAATAATGCTAAACTATTATCGTTGTCTATACCAGAGGTTCTCAATCAATTTAATTCCGAGACGCACTTATGAGCATATGAGCATAGTTGTATGTTTAGGCGCCCTAGAGTCAGCGGGGGGTGAGTTCTAGTTTCAAATAGGATTAAGGAGACAGATAATTGGAACGCGTCAATGGAGGAATGGAAGAAATAATAGCTCCCCTGACCGATTTCGGCCATGGTGGCCAATCTTAACAGAGACTAGCCAGCTGCGCAGGAAATATTATAGTGCCAGGGTACGCGCGAACAAAGGTGCACTCTCTATTCCTTTACTCTCATAAAATAGGGAATGGAAGACATAACCTCACGACGCCTATGATAAATGGTTGTTTATTCATTTATCGTGTCATTATACATGTGATTATCTATGATATTATGACTAATTACTTCGACCGCATCATCACTCACCATCAGCTGGGGTAACGGTCAAGCGTCCACCTATTGTAATTAGAAAAAACAATACCATATTTATCATAAAAAAACGAAAGTTTAAAATAGGTCACATTCAATTAAATATCACAATTGACGAAAGTTTTTCTAACACCTGGGACCCACTAAAAATAATTTAAAACTCTATATCAAGCATACCAAAAGACAAGAGAACACTGTAAGTCAATATAGCAAGAATTCGAGCCAATTTTCCAAACACCATCTTTGTGGAAATAAGTGGAGGTAGACACACAATTTTTGTAACTTTCCGAAAGTGAACAGGCTCGCTGTAAAGTGTTCGAAACGTCGGGTTAATAATAATGTACAATAAACCGCGTTCAAAATCCTTTAAAAACTATTTAATTTAATACAACAAGATTAATCGAAATGAACGCCCCTACAGTTATACCCAGCCTACGCTACAAAGTATACCTAAAGCAAATCTTTTGAAACATTGAAATCGCATTCAATTTCCATCACATACCCAAGGCCAGCACGGAGAGAGGGTTTTTAATCTTCATCGCTAGCGGTCCCTCCAGGCGCTTCTGAACCTCCCCATTCACAAGTGCTCCGTTCTCACAAACGGCCTATGATTAAAACCACATCACAGTCTTTGGTAATGAATACTATCACTTATATCGTCGTTAAAACTGATTATAGTGTAGTTTTACTCGTAACTAAGTCGAAAATAGTCTGTCCATCAAGTCTAACTTTGTTGATGTATATATGAAAGTAAATGGCAATGGTTTATTTTTAATTAAAACGCGTCTTCTTTACACTGTATCACTAAAACTCTTACTGAATTCAACGTTCATACATTGGCGAAATCTTATCCAAATTTGAACAACACTTCACACCATTACACTTTGTGATGAAAACCGTTAAGATGCACTTAAAATATTGACCTAATTTAAAATATTTAGTGTAACATTAATTCTATTATCAAACAGAATTTCACTTGCAACACCAATTTTGTAATACGTCACTGTCTCTTATAGGGCTTATTTTGACTAGCTCGATAGCTGGGGCTTTATAAGTATTGTGTATTAGGGGTAGTAAAAGATTTATTTGTTTACTTCTTGAAATACTAAAAATATTGAAGTCAAGTTTTAAAGAGTAAGCTTCATCACCACATATGGAAAAAATTCCGAAACATTTTACACTTTGTGACTTCAATATAATTTGTGACAGTTATTACAAATGGCGTATAGCGCGAATCAAGTCAGACTGATCGGTAATACAGATGTAATCAATAATCTCTGATAAATTCGCACGTGATTGTCTTATCAAAACGTGTACTTGTATATTGAATTTGTTTTTGTCTATACTATCTATAAGAAACGTGTTTAATATTTTCACACAACAACTGGACCGATTCCAATTTTTTACCGTTAAAAAACTGCATTTCCACTGATTGACATTGGCTATATTTAATTCTTTACTAATATTATAAAGAGGAATCATTTGTTTGTATTGAATTGACTCAAAAACTACAGAACCAATTTGGACGAAATTTTGTTCAGAGATTCTTTGAAACTCCAGGAATGACAGGATAGTCTTTATCCTGAAAATCCTATGGAAACAATGCGTATATATCCCACACGGGTGAAACCGCGGAGCTCAGCTAGTGAGCTATATAACATTAGGCTACGGGAGCGAAGCCGCGCGGTACAGCTGTTGGCCTATGATATCGTAGATGGGCCGTTTTCATACAACGGAAGAATTGTGTCAAGGTCGTAGTCAGTGGCCCTACCCAAAAAGCGAGGGCGATTTAAAGGTGTATAAGTCTTTATTTTTATCTAGCAGTCGTTTCCGGAGCAAAATGTTATATGGCCTATATCTTTTCTCTATTGATGGTCTATCAAACACAGATTTGCTCAAATCGGACCAGAAGTTCTTGAGAAAAGTGCGTTCAAAGAAACTCACCAAACTCTTTAGCTTGACATCATGTCATTTAAGCGATCTTTAAAATTTAGTATCGCTTCAGTATTTAGGTACCGTCTATAGAAACCTAACTAAAAAACCTAACGAAACCTTACCTAATGTCAGTGGGAGGCAGGCGTGCATTATCAGGCATGAAGAATGTGTTACTTTTTCGCATTCATTTGAAAGAGCAATTAGATTAGGACCCAAACAAAAGCAAAACCTTTATAATACTCCAAAAGTATTATTTTATAGAATTAACCAAATTATGTAGTTTAATAATGTCTTACTTGTGACGAACACTACCTAAATATTTACCTATGGCCGTGAAGTTAGTAAGTCCCAGGCAGCGCGGGAAATCTTTGATTTGAATAATATAACAACATGAATAGAGTATAAAGTGTAAACATGATAAATAGGTTCTCACAAGTGATAGTTATTAATAAAACCGTCAGATGCACCAGTGCCATGTATCATTAGGAATAAATGAGTTGTCATTTGCAGTGCTCTGCGGTCAGGATATGAAAATGTTTTATTTTGTATGTCATACAATGTTAGTTTTATATGTTGTATTAAATACTTTGTGACAGATTGCGATTCATAGCGAGGTTTCTAAATTTTATGCATCGATTACGAAATTTGAAAAACTGTCAACTTTAGAGATGAATCTAAAAAATTTCTTACTATTCTCTAAGAATATCGTCCCGCTGCGCCCGCGTAAATTGTTATCGGCAACTTCAATTTTACCTTTTCCCATAAATAGGTTGCAGACTTGTAATTGGGTGAAAAAATCATTCATTACAATTTTTGAAATTTGGTAAAAAATCGGGAGAATTTCCAAAATTAAAAATCGTGGATAATAAAGCTTTCGTATAGTGAATGAATTTTTAAAATCGGTCCAGTAGTTTTTGAGCCTATTCAATACAAACAAAGTTTTCCTCTTTATAATATTAGTGTAGAGTGTAGACCAACATTAGCAGATTTCGTTTTTGTATAGTTTAAAAGCTTGGTGGCGTACAAAAGCCCACTTAGCAAAAAGGCAATCGTATTGTAGTGGAAATACACACTGAATTTTTTTTTCTTTGATAATAATGAACTTCAAAAACCGAGTAAAATTAATGATGGATATTGTTTACGCTCATTCAATCAGTGGACTATGCTGCATCAATTTATATAGTAAGAAGTAACTGGCTGTTCCACGACTTCGCTCCTGTTATAGCATAATGTTATATCCTAGGTTCCTCAGGGATAATGTATGATTCACTGCTAAAATTATTTTTCTAATCGGTCGAGTAGTTTCGGATTCAAGTCAAAGAAAGAAACAAAAAATAAAATCGTTTTCATCTGAAGTGCTTGCGAGATATAATGAATATCCAATGGGCCCATCGGGTGAGAAATACCGAAGTTATACGTCGTGCCAAAATACCCGGGATGGAATCTTTACTTATGAAGAGGCAATTACGTTGGTGCGGTCATATCTCCCGAATGGCACCAGAGAGGCTAGCGAAGCGGGTGTTCTATTCTGAGTTGCGTGATGGAAAACGTAAGCAGGGCGGTCAATTGCTCCGGTATAAGGATGTGCAGAAAAGACACATGAAGCGTTGTAGCATTGACTGCACGAAGTGGGAAAGGGTGGCAGAGGAACGCTTGGAATGGAGAGATCTTGTGCAGGAAAAAATTAACACGTTTGAGGAGCAACGTCTCCTAGATCTTGATAGAAGACGTGATGAGATAAAGGCTAGGAAACCAACAGCCATTCAATACAATATCGTCGACGGTGTACTACAATGTACATCATGCGCCCGCTGTTTTAAAACAAAGAGCGGGTACAACAGTCATATGAGGGCCCACCTCCGAAACCACAGGTGATAGAAGGAAACTAAAAATAAAAAAAAAATAATAAAATAAATAAATAAAAATATAAAAAAAATAAATAAAAAAAAAATAAAAAAAATTAAATAAAAAAAAATAGAAAAAAAAAATAGTTTAGAGTCTGTCAAACAGTCACTGTAGCCGATTACGGCCAGGGAATCATCATCATCATCATCATCAGCTAAATTCTATAGATCAATAAAGGATAGCCTATCACCTAATCTAATAGCCTATCTGTACATTTTTTTTATTAAAATCCATTCAGTAATGATGAGAAGTTGGGAGAGGTGTGGAACAGGATAGGAGAGGAATGCTCACAGTGCAATACTGCTTTACGTCGTGGAAATCACACTGATGCGAGCTTGGCCCAATCGTGCAATGGTCGGTAATAAAACAAAAATGTTTAATATTATATCCGTTAAGTTTATACTAATATTATAAAGCTGAAGAGTTTGATTGTTTGAACGCGCTAATCTCAGGAACTACTAGTCCGATTCGAATTTTTTTTTAGTGTTGGATAGCCCATTTATCGAGGAAGGCTATAGGCTATATATCATCCCGATATTCCTACGGGAGCGAAGCCCTGGGGCACAGCTAGTATATTATAACTAAAGACAATGATTGACACTGATCACAGAGGTGGTTAATAGCGCAAAATGGTGTTTAATGGACGCATGTAGTTATATTTACTTGTCACGCAAATGGTTTATAATAGTATAGTTTAGTATTACTTTAAAAGCAGTTTCATTATAATTTGTAACGATAAATAATGCAGTGATCATAAAATATCACGTTTCAAATTTCGAATAATGTTTTCATAGGGTAAATAGTTAAATGCGATTATTTTATGTATAACATAGCCACAGTATACATATATATGACCAGTATTATCCGATTTTAATATAAAAAATTTTGCAGAAGACAACCGTCTACTCACTGGAATTATCATAATAATTTTAATATTATAATCATAAACGGTCCTAACCACAAGTCTGCAAGCCTACAAATGCTGAATAAAAATGTTATTCATAGAATCTTTTGTAACAATGAAGCGTTATTCGCACAATTTAGAATTTTTCTTTCACGATCTACAATCGCTCATTTAAAATACATTAAATCTACTGTTAAAGCTCTTTTTACGCTACAAAACGTTCGGTGCCCTCTTTATTAATGTTACTTTTTCATATTATTATTTTAATCTGAATCCTTCAGAGATTTAATTCGTGACCCTTAAGAATTTAAAAACTGTGATTTATATTATAAATTTTCATTCACTATAATTAAACAACAAAATAACGCTAAGCTAAATGAATCACTTACGTATTTTACGCCAACAACACGAAACGCATTCTTAGCGAAACACACATAGACACCACTTTATATAACACTACGCACACACATACACATATATTGCACACTTCCATAATAACCGTGCGGTACTTAAGAAAAATATCCTTCAACTCATTGAAGAGTGTTTATTTATTTTGCTTTGTCGCTAGTGATTCACTATATTTTCAAACTATAGTTAAATATAACAAAATAACGCCAAAAATCTATTCTAATAATATAAAACTAGGTTTTGTTTGAACGCGTCTATCTCAGGAAAACAGTTACGATTTGAAAATGGTTTTTCTTTTGTTAGATATACTATTAATCGAGGAAGACTGTAGCCTATATAACATTATGCTTCACAAGCGAAGCCGCGCGGAACAGTTAGTTTTCAATAAATCGCTTACATATGATTAGCTGACATCACGAAACGAACACACACCTATCCACCTTTATACATATACTCACACACATTTGGACATTTCCATAATAACCGTCGAATATTTACGATACATATCAGTCAATACTTCAAAGACTATTTATTTTGCCTTTCCGCTATTGATTCACTATGTTGAATTTCCAAAATTACTATAATTAGGGACTAAACAATGCTTAGCTTATAATCAGTTTCATATTTTTTGCTTACAACACGAAACGCATTCTTCGCGTATATACCTTCATAAATATACTACATGTGTACTCGTGGATTTTACTTTTCAAATGCATAATCGTGGTAGTTTTAAAGCGATTGTATACAAACAAACTTTTTCGGTCTCTTTAAAAATAACCGTCGACTATGTATGACAAATATCCGTCACTTTGCTTACCATATATATTTATATGCTTCATCGCTTTGATACGACAAGAAACAATACACGAAAATACCACACAAGAAATTATTAAAATACTTACATTTGCTTACATTACGAAACGATTTTTTCACGACACACACACATAAACACAACTATATACTACACCATACACATACACACATCTATCGAGACTTCTAAAATAACTGTCCACTCTTTATTACGCTATCCAAGATAAATATAACAAACTGTCCAATATTAACGATAAATCGTCAACTCTTTGAAGACTATTTACTTCGGCAGTGAATCACTATGACCTAACAACATGATGTCACGAGCTTCGATTAGAGGTCGTAATACGTTGGGAATATATTTTAACTAACACTTCCTCTATGGAAGGTCAGCTGAGTTGTTAAAATTTAAGAATTTCGGAACGGCTCGCGACAATTTAATTATGAATAACAATAATATTTTGATACCGAAATTTGGACTTGGAAAATAGCGTGTTCAGAATAATTGCAAAACAAAGTATTATTATACTTAGATACTAGAATGACATTTTGAAGTTAGGAATCGCTCATGAAATTTTTTGTATGTTATACACGGAATAGAAAAAACAAGTGGAAGTGCCCTAGTGCTTCTTTAGTATGAGAACCAATGTCGCCAAACTCACACATTGACAAATTAAATCGTACAATGCATACAAAAGAAGTAATGTCAAAAATTGACAAAAAAACATTTCGGTTGAAAATCGTATTTATTGTTATTTAAAATGAAGTTTTTGTGTATGACAGTAAGGTAGCAATTAGTTTATCTGTTGAATCAATTTTCCACTTAGAAAAAAGTAAAACTATTCATGGCTAGAGGGCGATATTATAAATTCATTATATTTTGATCTCTAACACCTTTTAAATAAATGTTATATTTACGGTACAACCGTTTGACACTCAGTTGTCATTTTGCTACTCACCCAGTGATTGATCGTATCGATAACTACATGTCGATATTAGTTAAATTTCCACTATAACCGAAAAATAATTAAACAAATTTAAGAACTCCAAGAGGAGGAAGTCGTACTAACTGATTCCTTAATTAATTTGTATTATAAATTAATATATATTTTAATACTACTTATTTTCAATTTGTTTTTGTGGTTTGCAGTGTTACATTTTATACGATGGTTTAAAATGCTTCGTATGCGAGTCCAATACTCTTTTAGCTGGTTTTATTAAATTAAAGTATTGTTTTTACATTATTATTTTCACTTATTTATCGATATCAACAAATTTGTCACATCCCTCATCGAAGCTTCTAGAACTTATATCATTTGATTTAGGTACGTATTAAAGTCAATTATGTACTTTAAGTCAACAACATAAGGTATTTTTTAATTTGAAAAAATATACGAATTTGTGATTTTCACAATAATTTACATTTATATTGTATTAAAACAAACTTTTATATTTGCCGGCGATAAGATACATCGCCATGAGACTTATTTATTATGCTGGATCGTTTTTACAATTTATAATTGCGGAATAACGCCCGATTTCAATATATTATATCTGAAGTCGAGACGTTATGTCACATCAAGTAGCGAATGACGACTGGACCGATGTTGTACTAATGTACAAAGTTAAAAGTCGCAGGCTAGAGCAGCAGGGCACTTCCACTTGTTTTTTCTATTCCGTGATGTTATACTTAGATAAGATTAAATTAAGAAAAATAATACAACATCCCCCACATTTCTAAATATCAATTTTTTTGGAAAGTTGGTTAAAAATATTTTTTTAGTCATGCAAGTTTTTAATTATTATGGCCCATTCAATATATGACAAAAAAATGCATAAATTATAATTTTATACATGATCATCAATAACCTATAATTCATAAAAATAATCAGTAAAAGTGATTAAAAAAAAGTTCACCTCTGCAACCTTGTTAATATGTAATCACTACATTCTTAAGAAAAAAGGTCATGTTATTGTTCTATTTTCCTCAACATGTATAAGTATGACCTTGTTTCAGCTCTCGAGCACAATTAATTGCAATTTTACCTGCGTATGAGGAATAGCACAATCGGCTATATTTAGATCTGATTACTGTGTCAATATGTTAATTACGACATCTATACTAATATTTATAGTGGAATAGTTTGTTTAAATCTTAAAAATGACTGGATGTGATTCAAAATTTCTTTTTATTTATGATATGCAGGTTCAAAAGGAATGCTATAATAAAAGTCTCCTCGACAATTATCATAAGGCATGATGGCTAGCCAGGTATGCAGGAGATGTGCACAAGTATGTGTGCAAACAGAGGTGGACTTTCTATTACTTCATTCTCAGGTTCCGAAGAGACGGCAGAGCGATATGACTAGAGAGAGATCAGACACAAGACCGACAGCCTTATGTGCTAAGTAAACGAAATACAATTGCCTATATAATCTATTTAAATAGAAAATATTGAGAGTTATAGATGTTTTATTTTGGTTCATTTTTATAGTCTAAACTTTATATTAGGTAGAAAATCCCTTGGGATCAGACTTTATGTGTGAAACCGCATGGCATAGTGAGTACTATATATTTTATACAGGTTACAGATTGTAAGTTTGGTTGAAGCCCAATATTTATTATCTTCATCATCATCATTACCAGCCTTTGATAATCCACTGCTGGAAGTAGGCCTCTCCTAAGGGACACCACTGAGCCTGATTGTCAGCTTGTTGCTACCAATTGCTGTCTTGCCTATCTATTATTATTCTAATATGAATATTTCATTAAATATTTTAAAATTTTAATATAAATCAGGTTTTATATATATCTTATAAAATCCATGGAAGGTCAACAGTTCACGGTATTTGTACATGTTATTCATTGTACATTTATTACTGCACATAAATTTAAATTTATAATAGTAAAAAACATATATTTCATTTATATTCACATAAATAAATGCTATGAACAAATTTAAATGGTTAAAATTCAGAACTATTTCCTATATAATGGTTAACTTTTTAGAAAATAGCGTTTTAAATAATGGTTACTTTTTAAATAAAATTGTTTAATACTTGCTTTCAAAACCTCATACACCAAGCATAGTAAGTAAGTAAGTAAGTAATTGATTAAATCTTGACTGCACTATGCAAAATAAAGATATCATAATAGATACTTTCAGATAAGAGCATAGCACAATAAGCCGGCAAAACAAGGTATGGTATTATTTGTTAATAAATACTGGATTATCTCTCTGTTTACTGCATTTATTGGTTCATTAGTTACAATCGCTTATTATGCAAGTAATTCTTTGGTTAATCTGTCAACAATTAAACACCTTATTTAAATAAGGTATATAGTATATACCCTACTTTATTTAAGTGACCTTGACATCATGTGGGTCTTAGCAATTTCCAACTTGACTAAGTTAAAATTTAAAATAGAAAGTGCAATAAAGTTTACTTATCGAGCAATAAAGTTTATTTACTCCCAATAGAAACACCATTGGACATATTATTTTAATTAAAATGGGTACAGTTGGCTTTTATATTTGTAAAATGTAAAATTTTAACAGAAATATATGATATCCATTTAATTAATTTTGTAATGGATTGTAACCCTATTTATACTAGTCTATACTTGTAATATAAAGCTGAAGTGTTTGTTTCTTTGATTGCTCTCACCTGAGGACCTACTGGATATATTTGAAAGAATTATAATCTATTTTTATGTAAGATAAACCATTAATTGACAATAGCTATAGCTTCTTTTACATTAAGAAATTCAGTCAAACAAGCCTAGGCATGATGGAATGTAACATCAGTCATTAAGTAAGGTATATTCTTTATTTACTATGTTTACATAAGTTGAAGTAATGTGTTACATTTTTTTTATACATGTATATAAATTATATGCAGATTAAATTGTTACACTTGATTGCAATGATAACAAAGATATAATGCCCCCGAAAGTGCAAGATAAATAAAATTATGATAATGTATAGATTTATGATCATGGCAGATTATAATAGACAATGATAACACAGTATTGAACAAAAAAAATTTAAAATAACTCAATATTAGCAGTATTTTGAGTCAGTACTTTCACAATTTTTTCGGTAGTTGAAAACTTATTAATTTATGATAATTATTCTTCACAATGACTTTGAAATACATAATGAATTCTAAAGATTTTTTGACCAGTGTTCCATAAATATTTAATGACCGTTTAAATTAAAGTCGAATAGCAACACATAAACAAAAGCAAATTAACGAATCAATAGTTCAACAGTAATTAGAAATGTACCATGTAATAACCATTTATTTACGAGTTTTGTAAAGAACTCTACATTGTATTGGGCAATAAAAGCCTTCAAGAAACCAGTTTTGCATCATTCAGTCGCAATTCTAACCATTCCTAATCATAAAATATTAAAACGAATGTCGCGCCTCGAAAAATGGGTGTACAAGTAACGATTTTATGTTAACTAATATTCATTCGACAAAATAAAATACACTACAGCTAATGTACTACAAAAATTGGCATGTTTAATAACAAAAAAAATGTATAATACTTACGTAAGACGCTCTAAATAACGAATCAATCTTAAATATTATAGACGGAATTGATTTGAGGTGATGCGACGATTTTTCTAAACACAAAATTTAGTATTTATAAATCACACTGCGAATTTAAATAAATTAAACCAATGACACAGATATGCAGACGCGTAGTTAGGATATCATTTTACTCGTAAATTGATTTAATTTCGAAAGAAAACCGCGAGAATAAAGCACCATTTTGAAGGACTAGGAAAGATTGAAAGATTGTCAAGGTTTTCACTGCTTGTCATTAATTTGCGTCAATGCGACATAAAACTTTTTTAAAATGTTCTGTTGTGATACCAGGGTTGTCAAATAGTCGATTGTACTCTATACTTTATGTTGTCTGTGATTCAAAACTTGAATAACGATAATTGTCTGTGGCATAGTATGAAGCTTAAAGCTTTAGTAAATAAATATAAATTCATTAGGAATATAGAGTACGAAGCATTAATTATGAGTAAAGCCTTGAAAGTGTTAGATATTCACTGTGTACCAACCACAGCAAATAGATACAAGGTATTTGGTGCGCTGTGCGAGTAAAAAAATTTTTGTGTAAAAAGATAACATGCATCAGGTAAAACAAAGCTTGTATTTGTACTTGTATTTTCATTTTGAATTCTTTCATTAAAATTGTTTGCGAATAATGGGAAGTAAAAAATAAGGTTCAGTAGCTTAGCAGATCACAGACTAGTGTAGACTGAGGCGGAATTTAAAAAAATACCTTTAGCTCATAAGCGAACAGGAGGTGAACAAGAAATAAATGTAACAAATAATCTATGTATATATTTCAGTTTCATTGCCATCATTAACATTGCTAATGGTTTTCCACGCTGTGAATTCTGACCTAACTCCATCCTCACCCAAATAATACGGATAACTTTTACGCGTAGCCAAATAAAATATCCCCTGCTGATTAACATTTATATCTGGTCCCATGACATTTGTTATTAATGGGACATTATTATAACAGATTTCGTCCCTAGCTTCTTGAATACTGTTGCATTTTATAGCAATAAATTTGGTAGGATTCTTCATAGCCACCGCCCAAAACGCCAACACCCTAAAATGGCTGCACGTTGCTGTACAGGGGAAGTAGTTAATGTCAGCCGGTTGGAATTCCCCGCCGTTTACGTAAAAATCTACATGACCCATTTTATTAGCCATTCCATACCCGTCTATATTTGTGTGGATAACTTGGACGAAGTCTGCGTTAGAAGCGTCCAGTCTATCGGTGGGTTTTAAAGTCCTGAAGCAAGGTCCTGCAGGTTCTAGAGCAGTTATTCTGGAAATATTTTTCCCTGTGAATAATTGGTAGTTTCTAGCTATGTAGCTGACAGTTTGGCCGCCAAGACTGAAGCCTAGTAATTCTAATTTGGAAGGCTCTAGACCAGATTTGGTCAGTTCTACAAGTATCTCTGCGACGTGTTTGCCTACAGGTCGCATCAGGCGTGAAGCTCTGTAAAAGAAAAATATAAGTAATTATTTAAGACGCAAACTAAACCATGCATATTATTTTTGTAAAATAAAAGATATTGCTTATTACAATATGTATCAAAGGGATAGGGTATCATAGATTTCTTCAATAATGGTTCTGGTTTGGTAACATCTATTTGTTACCGATTGCCTAGCAGTAAAAACAAATTTAACGTAGAAAATGAAACAAGAATTGCGTTTCTTTTCGAAGTTAATGAATCACTTGATATTGGCAAATTGCCACGAGTATATTCCTGCTGCTTACCATTAAACTTTGGAACGGAATATCCGCATTGTCCTCTAAAATGCGACATTGTGGTTTTCACGAAACTATATACGAAACTATAACTATGCCGAGTACTATGTACATACACCGGCTAAAATAGGCTGCCAGACGCGATTAAAAATGTATGGAAAGGTCCCTATTTAGTTTCCGTTGCTTTATGCATGGTTGATTTTAATTGTTGTAGTTTAATGTGTGTATTTATAAAGAGGTTTCAACAGATAACTCGAAAAAACGTTATATTATGGCAGGGAAGGCAAAAGAGCAAGTGAGTCATCTGATGTTAAGTGATCGGTGCCGCCCATGATCACCTAAAAGACCAGTAGTGTCATAGGTGCTTTTGATGTAATTTTAATTTACATTGTCATAATCTTTTTCTGTATCAATATCAGTATTGATACGGGAAAAGAAGACCACAGGGTTAACTCAAAGGCTCTAATTGGCAGGTCTAAGGCTGAATTTTGTAGGTCATTGCACTTAGATGATAAGAAAGACTAGTCTCCTTCTAAAAAATACTTACAAAAAATAATGCACAGTGGCGAATCTTTGGTTGTCCACGAGGATCACATTGTAGCCCCTCGCTATGTACTCAGAGGTCAGCACGGAGGAGATTGGGAAGTTCGTGCTGTCCAGGTAACCGATGGCTACTAATACCGTTCTTCTAGAATTTAAAATTTTGTGTTATTACTTTAATTTACGTAGATGGTCAATATATTTTGGTGACAATAACAGACATCTGCAATTAGGTTTATTAATTCAAGCCCTATTCACAAATACAATACCGATCGCAAAGTCCCGAAAATCGGAACGAATTTATACAAATTTTGACAGCAACGTCCGCTTTTGGAAACTTTTCGATCAGAAACACATTTCTGAATAGGGGGCCTGAGCGCATGTTCTATGCACTTAAAAAGCTTATATTTTTTACCGTAAACCGTATTAGTCATTTTATTCCTATGTGCTCTAAACATACAAAATCCAAAGAGGGTAAAGATTATTCTTGCAAATGAACATGCTATCAGACGTTGGTTTTGATGATCTAAGATCCGTAATGGAAGGCTTGGAACTAAGACCTACCTTTGGAAATCTATTCGAGGGTCCTTAGCGATATTTTTAGCGGTCCAGTAAGTATATTTCTGCCTGCTCCCCTTGCCTTGGACGACGAAGTGGAGGTACTTCAACTGGCTTCTCGGGATGGATGCTGGTTTCGTTGATCCGGGACCTGAAAGAGTGGTTATGGCGTGTGTAAAGGACAGTTAATTATGGATTTAGAGTATGCTGATTTCTTAAATACATAAGCTAATTAACAATTCATACTCTTTATTCAACTGTACAAATACAGAGAAGAAATTTTTAGTTTCACATAAAAGTTGAAGTATTTAACCCAAAAGGCGGCCTTGTCGCTTCACAGTGATGTCTACCAGAATCGTGATGTTTTTTTACGTTTAATCTTAATTTCGGGATCAACTCTCCCAAATGAATCTTATTTTATCAGTTACCATTGCTTGAGAAAAAGTAACTTTACCAAATGAAATACATTTTGATAATTATTTAGGCTTCTGTACTCCAAAGGATAAAAAAAACACGAAACACTTGAAGGATCACTTCATAGTCCGTTTGTCTGTCACCTTCTTTTCAGCAATGGCTTGACATGTAATGCTGAAATTTGACTATTTGTTAACAAATTCTCAGCTCTAACCTCAGAATAATAACTAAAGTAGCAATTCTTAAGGCTCTGGAAAACCAAACTGATTGGTCGCGATCATTCTCTTAACTAGATTTGTATAGTAGTAAGTAGATGTAGATGGAAGTGAGCCCAACTCACACATGCCGATTTTTCTTTATTAGCGTGTATAATCTATTTAAAGGATCGTCACGTATTAATTTGACTTTAATGAGATGGTTGCTTCCAAAGTTTCCCGTCAGCTGTAGGAGCTGTATTGCGTTTGAATTATTAATTTATATGCGACTCAAAACGTTAAATAAACTTCAATCTATAGGGCAAAATTTGACCTTTGCATTGCAAAATATCTATAATCTTAATGTAACTAACTGGTTCTTAATTCGATTAGTTACTGTAAATAAAATCATTTTACTATGTTGTGTATTATGAATGGTCCCGAACCCAACCAGTGGTTTGCAGGGTTCAAAAAGTGGATCGCGAAATGTTTCAAATTGCATAGGATCCACGCTTGAACTTGAGATTTTATTAACATACCAGCACGTTTCTAACATAAGTGTCGGCAGGGAGACAATTATATTAGAAACCTGATATCAGCGAAGAAAAGGTTGGGAAGAGAGAACAGAGAGGAATAAAGGATTGGCTTCAATACACGCCTAAGAAATGTTCAAATATTGATTTGATGTTGTTAAGATATTGTCTAAGTAGTTTCGAAAAAATTAGTTTAAAAAAACCTTACTATTCGTGTTGTTATTTTTATATTGCTATTAAGGCAAACATTGACCAACTCCAGTGCAAACATGCTATTTAGATCTTGTTCCATCTTACGAAACAACCGGTCAGCTCCAGTCAACGATGTCGTATTTATTTATTAGTTTATGTACTAAAAATTTTATTTATTAGTCTTTTTACTTCTTTAATAAGACCAATAAATTTGCTAAGCATTTTCTGTTATAATGACGATTTAATTTTGCGTTTATTTCGTTTGTTTATTTTTCAAACTTTCGTAGTCAAAACCGTTAAAATTCTGGCATGTTCGTCTCTTTGTCTCTGTTATTTTATCAAATACAGTAAGTATAGCATAGAAATGTGTATGTGTAAAATTTGAAAAGAGAATGAGTACCTATTTAAATGTTTAATCTATCAGTTATTTACATTAACACTATTTTATATTTGATGCTTTTTAAAATATTCTTAAGTTGATATATTATTACATATACACATACAGAAAAACACAAAGTAATAACAAAATATTATTATAAATTTTTTTAATTAATTGTTCAATTAAAAATAACTAATTCGTATACTATATTACATACATACTGACATCAGGCCTTTCGGGTATCCTGTTTCCGCTCTCTCATCACATTTCACACACAAATTAAGAAATAAACACAAAAACAAAACACGCACATAATACATTTTCAAAAAATCATCTTCGGAAAAAGTTAAACGACTGCCATTATCCAAGAATCAAACGTTCTTGCCATTGGCATTTGTTATTTCCCTATTTAGCAAACAATGACAAAATATTCCGTGAACATTTTTCAAATTAACTGCGGCTAGCTTGTCCTTTGTATACAATGGCGCGAAAATTAGAAAAAAACAATGTTTTTTTTTCAAGTGGCTACGGCTGCGTGTTTATACAGCCAGGCTTTGAATGATCGTGTGAATAAGTACGTTCTCTATGGTCAATCTCGAATTATGGTAAGCTGGCTAGATAAGCACATGTGGCGTTATACTATAAATACGTATTTTTTGATTAGGCTCTCAGGGATGTGTCCATATCTTGGAATCTTTAGTTTCCTAATTAAAATCGTATGTCGTAATGACAGATTTCAGGGTAATTCCGACTACAAATAAGATCCTTCAATAGATTGTTTTGCTATCTAAATACCTTTGAAAAGATATTACAGAGAGTTCCCATATCAAAGGTATTTAGATAGCAAAACAATTTATAGAAAAGGAACTCTCTGTTATATCTTTTCTCCTTACAGATTAGTAATTATTTACAATGAAAACATTTTTATTCTAAACCGTAAATGTCTTTAAGAATATTGGCTGCATTATTTTTCTCTTATTTTTTTTTATATTTATTACCATTTCGCAATTACGATATTTTAGGAGATAACTATTTTGAACAATTCACGAGCGCGGTCAAAGATCAGATACTAAACCTATGTATCCTTGACCACGTTAACCATAAAGTTTTCGACACGTAAGATACAATGATGACGAACATTTAATGTTCCATTCGACAAATATTTTGTGTTTTTAGATTAGTTAAACGGGCGAAATAACTCTAGGTAAGTTTGTCAGAGAAAAAGAACGATACGTTGATATTTTTAAATAGTGAATGCTATTGTTTTATCGTTTGATAGTGTTAAAACTAAACCGCTAAAACTCTAGTTATCATTTTATTCATATTATAATAAACTATCTTAGAGAAAGTACTTGTATATCTCAGCTTTAACTTATGTTGTAACATTACTTGACTTAAAATTTATAACGATATCCGATTTTTATGTCTCCTACAAGGTGATACGTGAATACCATTATCCTCTGCCTCTATCTTTAAAAAAAATATTTTAAATTTGGAACTCGCAACGATTGCTTCATCAAGACATATTTCTTCATATAAGATTATGGATAAAGAGTATCTTAATAAGAATCGCGTGCAGTTAACGCAACAAAATTGTTAGTTACATCTATACATATAATAAAACAGTAACCAGACCATTTCCGTACATTGAACATTTTTTTAAGAGTTACTGCTCTATGAAATACATTTATAAGCTAAACACAAACATTTCATATATAGGTATAGCGTTTTGTAGACATAAAACAAAATTATAAAAATTTAAATAAATCCGCAAACGTATATGCATCGGGTATCGTTAAATAGGTCTTTAGAAATTTCTTAATATTTTTTATTTGCTTTAACGAATTGTTAACGATGTATTATTCGCTTCTAAAGTGAAAAAATACTACTCTATTTCTTCTTAATTGATTATAAAAAAGTAAAAAAAAATTTTTGCCCAAAAATAAAACTGACTTCCTCACTCTAAAAAGTAGAAAATAACTTTTAATTTACTTTTGTTGAAATCTATACAAAGTCGGTGCCTTTATCTAATTTCAATTTAACAAGATTTTGCACCGATTTTGTATAGATTTTATTTTTTGGCAAAAATTTTTATTTTTCCCTTTTTAGTGTCTTGACAAGGGTAATCACATCATCTAGTCACAATTCAGTTAGTATATACATCATTAAACCTTTACCGCAGAGCTTATTCTGTTGATTTTTGAGGAGTTCCCTGGAATATCTTCCACATGGATGATCAGACTTGAACCAAATTTATATGGGACCACTCTGGAACTCTACTTTTTCGAATACAAAAAGAATTTTCCAAATCGGTCCATAAACGCCGGAGATATGTGGTAACATAAAAAAAATACGGTCGAATTGTGACCTCCTCCTTTTTTTTGAAAGTCGGTTAAAAAATTGTTGTCTATGCGAGCAAAACTGCGCATGGAAAGCTAGTTGTAATAATAAAAGTATAATTTGTGTAGGCTTGTAGTGTCATTGCATTATAATTCTACGCATTGTTAAAATTGTACGTGTTAACAAAGTTGTTTTTAGAGGACAACCGTTTGGATGGGCTTACTTTGAAAATTAACAGAATATTTTAAGACCCGTAAATGTCATTCAACTATGGTGGGTTCGATCCCCACGATATAGAAAATTATTATGTGATAAACATTGTAATTTTCTACTGTCTAGCGGTTATCTAGGTTATCTAGTATTTAATATTCCTAAATATTATAAAAATGCACCACAATACTGTTACAGGGTAAATAAAAAGCTCTCAAAACATAAATCCTTTATTTAACATACTCCCAATTGTTATTTTCGTTTTCTAATGGCACATTCCATTGGCAATCGTCACAATTACTCGGCTTGCATGGTTTTCCTTTACATAATGTTTCTCCTTTCCTCGGAAACTCTGAAGGTATGTCAGGCGTGAACCAGGGTTTGTGTAGCTTGTTCAGGTAGGCTTGTTCTATGAGATTCTTCTCTGCAGGAGCTGAGAGGGAGAGTTGTAGGAGGGATAATACGAGAAGAATCTGAAAGTTTTTTTTTTAATTTTCTAGAAGGCAATGGACTAGGTGCAACTCATGTTTAAAGTTTCTAGAAAATAAGAGATTATGCAGTAAAGAAAAAAATATTTACAATTATTTATTAAAATAAAGTTAACATTACTTAATAAATAGTTCCTGTTTAAAATAAAAAGACACTGCAATAATACGAAACATGGAATTGCGAAGAATTCTTAAATCGTCCTTTTTTCATTCATGAACTGAAATGAATGTGATAGTTATGATCGATATCTTTTAAAATTTAACATACTTTATTCTTTGTATTCATAGTTCTTGATGGGATTGCATGTTACTTTTATTTAGAGCAAATACATTTTTGTACTTTTAATTCCACTTGCGTAGTAAAATTAAACTTCGAAGTCCGTAAGTAAGTCCGAAGAAAATAAGTCCATTGTTGAAAGAAAAAAATGGCAAATAAAAATAACAATAATAATATTCGATTCGTTCGCTGTATCATAAGAGGCACTAGAATTAAAAAATAATTAGAAATGTACTTACAATTACTTTCATCTTGGCATCAACGTGATATAATATCTGGTAATGATTGTTTCCGATAATAAGTGACAGACTTTTATACCAAATCGGTACCGTAAGTGACCCCAATAATTGTTATTTGATGTGACCGGTTAGTGATATCATTAACAGTTAGTTTTAAGGAATCATCTCTTTGTTTAATGACAATATTCACCCATTAACACACATCACACTTTTTTTGATACATCTATATTGTTTTGTTTACTAGGGCCATTTTTGGCACACTTATTATCAATTGTAATGGACCTTTCCTACTTTAACACGTAATTTGTCCATTATATTTAAAATGATGATTAAAACGCTGTTATAAAAATAAATAAAATAGAACTAACTGCTTTTTACGCGTTATGCGCCTTTGAAATTAAGATTGTTTATAACTGATGTTTTCCGTGAATTGTGATGCAATTAGTATTATTAACATATACTAATTCTGTTTAATGATAAGCGGGGTTTTGTACCGCGTTTGTTGTTACAGGATATTTTAACCGATTTACAAAAAGGAGCACATTTTTACAAGTCCCATCGCAGTTTTAATTGTTCGAAGCTTTGAGGTAATTACTTGTTGATTTCTAAATGACTGCCCATTACCAGTTTTATGATTGAAAATGATTTCAAAGGGCTTTTGACAATAAACTTTTTATTAGTAAAGGTTTTTTGATTAGCGCTAAGAAGTAGCAAAGTTTTAATTTAAGAGGAGGAAATCAGTATTGTTTTACGTTTAATGTTTTATGTCTATACAATTAAATTCTGTTGGAAGGAAATAGGAGCAAAACGCAGTAAAGATTTCCTAAGCAAGAACATTCCGTTTCTAAAAAAGCTCTCGGTCCTGTGTCTTAAAATAAAAGATTTGACGTATCAAAGCGTCAAATATGATCAGCTGATTGATAAAACATCCGCCATATTGTCGATCAACAGGCTTAAAACAGGGTTGGACGTCTCTTAAATTTTGACATTATTTAACAGTTGCTTAATCACCTCTCTACGCTGAATTGGGTTTACAAGTGTAAAAAACCTTAAACAACACCTAACTGGGTATCTCAAAATTGAGAGACGTTTATAAGTAAGGCTTAGATATTTTCCTAACTTAGGTGATCTCTGTTAATATTTACAAATTGTGTAGATATTATTTGTAAACTAAGAAACAGAAGAAATTTCGTTTCATTGTCGCTTTTTCTATCGTCTTTAATTGAATACCGCGATATTTAATTGCAGGTTTCGTCTCATGAGGGTTTCGTCTCTACGTTTCTGTTGTGACACTTCTGAGCATTGAGATTATAATTTTTATTCAGGTTTGATTTTCTTCACTAATATTAGAGAGAAATAAAACAAAACATTGATTGCACGTGTATATTTACGCTTCTTTAAACTAGACTACAGGGTATATAGCGCGGTCGAGTACACCACAGTTGTTGTCAGTAGCGGACAGCAGGATATACCCGTCCTGCCCCCACTGCTCGCCCCAGGAGTTCTTAACGATCCAATACAGGTTACCGTCGCGGACACCATAGCCAACTACCACTACGCCGTGGTTTAGTGGTCTCCTATTGCTGTAAAATATAAAAATGATTAACAATAAGAATACGTAATTGGAGTCGACTTTTGTGCGAATTGTACCAAACTATCTGACAGTTTATTTATATACTGTAGCGGGCAAGAAAAATATTTTTATCTGAATTAATGACTTTACATATTTACAACGTCGTCGGCAAAAATTATATTTCAAACATCACTACATCTAGTAAGTCACTTATTAATAAAAAAATAGTTTAGGACCCAGATTAGACCCTTGAGTTAAACCCATCTCGTTTATGGTAAGAAACTAGAAATAGGGATCCGAGGCATATTTTACAAATTGCAATGTAATGAATTGACATATTGACTAAAGTCTGATATTGCTATAACTTGATTTGCAGTAACTATTTTAAAAAATCTACAATTTCAAATAGATGCCGATTCTTTTAGGTTGAGGCCTATGGGTTTAGATAGATAGATAGATAAGACATTTATTCAAGAAGAAAGGTACTTAGTAGGTAGGTAGGTCTTGGTTGTTTGACTGCAATTAAATTCAAATAATATCCACGTAAGAATGCTTACCAGTCAGGCTCATAGTAGATACCATTGGAGTACTTCATCATGTTAGTCCCCGCGTGCACGCCCACCGTCACCGGGCCGTACTTGTACAATGCCACCTTCATAGCGTTCACACTGAGCATTGGTACTTGGCCGAAACCGCGTATCTTGTGTAGTTCAGTGACGTTTTCTGTGTGGCAGTAACCGTCCTGGAAGGAAACATTATTTAATAATACATGCCCGTGTATAAAGAAATGATTTGTTTATTTACTTAGGGATACCGACATTTGCTCACATATAATCATAGTCTACGAAAATATACTGAGTTCTTAATGTCGTAAACATTTATACAAAGCATGCAAAAAAACACAAACAAAAAGAGTAAAACATATAATATTAAAGAAAATAAGTAGTTAAGTAATAGTAAAGTTGAGTAGAGAGATGTAGTGTTGTTTTCAAAAACTTGTGATATATTCAAACCGTTGCCGTTTTCAAGCAAATAATACGACGTAAAGAAAGGAACTTACTGATAGAGAAATCTATGCATTATAATTCCTATTGAGTTCATCGCTATAGATTGGGAAAGTTTAATGATAAGGTAACGAGCAAAGAATTTGAATGTATCGAATATTTATTATGAATAAATAATGTTTATAAGTTTAAAAGAAAATAAGATCAATAATATATGCTCACCGCAGCCATATACAACCCATAGTCACTTTCAGTTGGAATGCCATGCTTTAGGACGTATTTGAAGGCTCCCTCTAAATCCCCACCCTCACAGCCACTGTTTCCGTAACTAGAAAAATAAGTTAACATAATTAAAAAAAACGGTTTTGGATATAGATAAAGTTTCACCTTTAAATTATGAACGCTTCTTGCTATTTTTTAAACGAAACACTGTTAAAAAAATAATGGATTTTTTCAAGAAAATTAATATCTCATGTCACGGCTTTGCTCGCGTGGATAAATCGTAGCCAAAACATTATTCTTCGAACAAAAAAAACTTCGGAGACTTCAATACACGAGCCTATATGTCCATGAAAGCCGGCAAGCACCTGCAGAATCCCTCGTGTTCATTGGCGGTGATCAGGCTTGACATCAAGTGTACCTCATACTTGCTTGCTCTGAAATTCTGATGTTAATGCTACATAACTGTATTACGTGACGTCATAATTCCTAAATCGCTATGTTGAAATGTTTTCGCCGCTAAGCATATATATACAATTTCAAAACATCAATCCTCGGGGTCCAACGGCCTGCCGGTGCTGTGGTGCGGACTGGTCGAGGATCCTCCCTATTCGTTGGAGGAATAATATCATCCATCACATTACTGTAAAGTTTCTTTCAAATCCGTATAATCAATGAAAAAGTAACAAACATATGTCCATTTATTATTTTTAGTAGGATTTCCGAACCGAATGTTTTTTCACACTATAATGTTATAATTTACCCCCAAGCACAATCAACCAAGGATTGCTCGCTAAGGTCCAGCCGCCTGCCGCCATTGTTGCGAGTGAGCGCGCCCTCCACCGCCGCCGTGGTGCAGAACGCCCAGCAGGACCCACAGTGGGCTTGATCTGCGAAATCAAATAGATGCTTCTTCGTTTCGTTGTAAATTATACCTCCTCCTTTTCTAAGTCCATAATTTACCCCATAAACTAAAAAAAAATAGTTCATGGGGGTGATCCCGCGGGCAAGATGCTAATGTAAATTGGTCAACAAAATAGTAATGAAAGAAAGGAACCTAAATTTACTAATCCCATATTATGGTTCTCCTGAACCTTATCGATCTTATTACAAAACAGGGTCTAAGTAATTCAGGTTTAAACCTGGATTAAATAATTATTTGTAAAATCGTTCCGTTTTAACAATATAACCAATTTTAATTAATTAAAATTATACATCTTATCCCATTTTATCCTTTTCAACATTAATATAAGGAGAAAAGGTGTTTAATTGCAACAAAATTATAATTTTATAAAAAAATTAAGCAAGCCTTCGTGATTTGACATGATGCCACTGAAATTGGAACGTCATATTATTATAGAGAAGAACTCGTTTCCTTACTTTTTACTCTACTGATGTACCCCTCAATCCTGAGATCAAAGTTCTCCGGCAGATCCTTGACCATATCTTCCAATTCTTCCTCAGAATACTCAAACGTTTCTGTCCCCTGTATGTTTCCATTAAACCTCGTCGCTGTCAGGTAGGCCAGCTCCTCTGGAGTCTTGTCTGAGAACTCGTTGATTCCCATCTTGTAGCTTAGGTTCTTTTTGTTGTGTTCTTGGATTTCTCTGGAAAGGTTTTTTACGGTATAGTATGTACGGGCATGCGGTGCAAGTGGTGTTAAGTGACTGACCGCAGAAACACTTGCGATATCGAAGTGTCGCAGATGCTTTGCTGACTTAAAGAAGGGTAATTTATATTTTGTAACTGCATCTCGATTGATTTGTAAAAAATATTGAAGATGGTGTTCGATACCGGTCTAATTTGTAATTAAATAATGAATATAGTATAGAAAATATACAATTGTGGAACTAGTCAAGTATTTTTTTGTACAAATCAATTATAGGAAGGGGTTGATAAAGAGAGGATTAATGATAGGAAGTTGGAAGAGGAGTAGAATAATATGAGGTATAATATAAATAAAATATATATATTTATATTAATTGTATTAAAAATAATTATCATATATCAATAGTATCCTTGCAGTTTTGTATTTTAAATGGGAATGTGGATCTATCAATCGGTACAGTAAATTAAAATGATTGTACCTACAATTCAGTACATTAATGAAATGATTAGCATATTTTGTTATTAGACTTCTTATTCATCTATATGAACGTGATTTGTATGTATTTATTTTAGGTTTACATGTTTGTTACACTTATATTTACTTGTGTACGGGAATAGATTAAAAATTAACAGAAAGGTTACCACGAAAATGTATTTTGTTGGAAAATGGACTCTGGTAGATTCTACTTACTTCCAACTATCCCTAAAAATCATCTTCCGTAACGCATGTTCGCCTTGCTTGTATACTTTGCCATGATATTTCTTATATCTGCAAATAAGTGATTCATTACTACAGTTATCAAAGCCTCTTTATTAATTAAATTTTATGTAGAGAACAAGGTAATTTAACACAAACAGAAATTTTTAATTAAAAAATTTAAATTTATACATAGTATATGGAATCCATTTACATAAAAATGGGTAGCTATATAGTTACTGAAAATTTAGATGTCACAGCGATTGTTTTTCTATATTTTTGTCCAAAGATAGCTTATGTATCTTATCTTTATTCAACGCGAATAGTATAAGCAAGTACAGTTCTTAAAGACTAAAAAATAATATAATGTATTATATTTACCGATCGAATGCCTCATCTAAATCAGATGATATATCTTGGTGAAACATTTTGAGATCTGTGTGGAAATTATCTCCAAATACTCCTGCATCTTCGCATACTTTAACTGAAATAATTTATAGCTGATAATATATATTTTTATACAAATATTTGAAAAATTTGTGATGTTTTCACACAAAAACTGCTGGACCGATTCAAAAAAATCTTGCATTAGAAAGCTGCATTTTGACTGAGTAACATGGGTTATATTATACGCCAGGGGTGGCCAACAGGTCGATCGCGACTGTTAGTCCAGTCGATCGTGGAAAGGCAAAAAATATAAATACCGTCACGGCATATTTTCTCTATTTTACGCAGTATTGAAGTTTGGAACATACTCAAACGCAATGCTCACACTAATATATGTGTAAATAAGTAGTTAAGTACCAAGTATAATTTTCACATTTATGTTTTTTCTCTTAATAAAATAAAAATGCTACATGATTGTGTACTGAACTATGCTGTTTCATTTAAAATTCTAGAAGTATGTATGCTCCGGAGGCGAAGCCGTGCGGAACAGCTAGTTATCTAAATATTAATTGAGAAAAAAATCAGACTTGGCCCAGTTTGGGTCCTAATAAATTCTTTTCATTCAAAGATTGTAATAATTAAAAAAAATAAAAATAATACGAACAATATTAATTATAGAGCCAATGATATAGTTGTAAGTGTAAGCAATAAAAGGGTATCCGCACAAATATACGACAAACACAAAAACCTTAAATAACTGGAGAAATATAGTTATTAACAATTAAAAAAACTGTATCAAAGCAAGACGTATAAACGAATGAAACACTATTAATATAGTTTAGGTTTTATACCTGTTTGTTTTTATATTTGTTTGTATAGGTTTTATAAACTTACGGTGTTCTGCGTCCAAATCTTTGATATCTGGTGAGCCATACTCGTAGAAAAGAGACACGAAATGATTCGTTAAAGCTCCATTTAAAACGATACGTGTTTGTTTTTCATATCTGTAAAAGGTATTCTGTTTACTCTTACACCCGTATTCTAATACGTACCTTGAGCATTCCTGGACTCTACTCAACCTCAGTCACTATTCGGCGTCTTTGGTGGAATCTCCAGTTATGTTCAATTTTTATCTAAGAATACCGAATAATATTTCTCAACGTCATACTGACGTAACCTTAGCCGTGGTTGAGTAGAGGAGTAATAAGGTTCCTTAAGGTAACTTCTTACACCCGTATTACAACTAAGAAGTTACCTTAATTTTACTTCCACTCAGGTTACGTCAAATATGACGTATGACGAATTTCAATGGAAAATTCATAACATAAAAATATAATATTTTAATAAATAGATCGCACGAATGGAGGTGTTGAATTTTCTTCTCCGAAATTTTCATAACGTGAGTGGACGTGAGTTAGTAGAGTTCTGACTCAGAATGTAAATTTTCGTTGACAGAGGTTGAGTGAAGTCGAGGAATGCTCGAGATACGTATTAAAATACGGGTGTTAATCTACGATTGGTGATTAAATATGGAAAGTACTCGCGTTAAAACACAAGAAATTACCTTAAAGGTATATAATAATCTCCATCTTGGTAAACGTAAACAATCTCTTCGGTTCTTTCATCATCTTCATCTACTTCTGAGCTTTTCCAAATTTCCACGTCTCTTCCATTGAATGTTGTGTCTCCTAAGAATAGAAAAAAAATATAAAAAAAAACTAAAATAGAGGAATTAGCTACACGAATTGATTATTAAAGTCCATGAAATGGGAGGTTATCGAATATTGGATGAAAATAAATTGTGCATATAATTATAAGAATATAAAGTTGTTTATTTTCTCACACTTAATAAGACATACATAGTAATATTTTGACTCCTTTAGTGTGTCCTAAGTGAATTTATATAAAAATATAGATTTTATTTAAATATATAGCATGTTTCAAATGCGTAAATATATAGTCTATTGTCTCGAACTTACTGTGGTAAGATTAGTTTGATTAAAATAAAAATTGTTAATTAAGTTGCAGTTGAATTTAAAGCTATAGTTGAAAAAACACAACCTCTAAACAGTGTCTTTATACACTGCACAATATTAATATCTTATTTATATTATGCCAAAGAATATTATATATTCGTTTAATGTTCTGTGGATCATATTTAGTTTTTCGTAATCGTATTATTTTAACTTAATTCGCAGGAAGATTATTATAAAGATTTTTTTTGTATAAATGATCAGATGAACGCCTACCTTCATATGTAAAGTTGCTCGTCGGCAGAAACTTCGCAGCCTCCTCATTGTACTCAGTCCGTTCACACATAACGTGGTTTTTGATTTCCTCCGTCGTCATGGGATAAACCTGAAGGAATATTATTTGAATTGTTTCAAATAAGTGACCAAGAGGCCAATTTTCATGAACATTATTAAAAATAGCGGGCGTGGCTTCGCTCTCGTAGCATTTATTCATGTTAAAGCAAGCAAGCAGAGCATGCGGTCCACATGATGTTATGTGACTGACCTTAGCCCATGAACATCAGTCGAGTGGCGAAGATGCGTTGCTTACTTAAAGGAAGGGGAGGGGATAAGGAGAGGATTAATGACGGGAAATTGGGAGAGTACTAGAACAGGATAGAAAAGGAATGGGATACAGGCCTTCGGGCTGCCGATCGCCTTACGAAACACAGTACAATACTGCTTCACATCGATCTCCTGCTGGGTGGTGGTAATTACACAGGTACGAGCTTGGCCCATCCGTGCAATTATCTGCTCCTTTTTTATTGCTTGTTATGCAGCAGAATTACCCTCTGTCATCTCTTACGATACCCACGGGTAGAAATAGGGTGGGAACACCGGTCCCCACACGGGTAGATCGTAGTCTTGACTTCTTAAGCCAGAGCAAAGGACATGTACTGTCACTTTTTATAAAATAAGCTAAATGAATATACCTTAAACATCGCACCCGCGTCCTCTTCGCTTCCTCCAATATAATACGTTTTAACAGTTCCGTCGAAAAAATCAACTCGAGATTTGTTATGTTCCGCACTATACCTTTAATGAAATGAAATGAAATAATTTTATTTGCGAACATGGATGTTACTACTATAATAATCTATACAATGTCGGTGCCTTTATTTATTTTCAATTTAACAAGATTTGCACCGACTTTGTATAGATTTCAACAAAAATAAAATAAAAGTTATTTTCTACTTTTTAGAGTAAGTCGGTTTTTGGCAAAAAATTATTATTTAAATAAAATAAAATCTAAATCCATTCCACTTTCTATATCAATGTTTGGATGATTGAAATTTTGTAAGAAAATTTCAGATCCGAGAAGCGAAATAGTAGTTTTAATTTCAGAAGTCCCAAGGGTACGGGAAATATACGAGTCGAAACCATTGGTACAGCATCGGTATACATAAACAATACTTGTGTAATTGACGTAGTAGCACTATGCAAAGTAAAACATTTCTCTATGCGTTTCAACCGACAAGAATAATTCAAAAGCTATAAGACTTAATTTAAATGCCAAGTGATAAACTGCCACTGAAGTAATATCTCTGAATTGGTTTATGGGCCCTGTGCGTTGAGAAAACTCATAGTATACGAGCGTTAGTAATAAATAAATGTTTTTATCACATTACCATATTTCAAAAGGTTCTACAATGCCACTAGAAAGACTGGTTTTTTCTCCTTTGAAATGAAACGCCGGCGGCCACTCCAACGTTTTTGATTGTTCTCCATAATCTTTAAAATAAAATAAAAAATAAAGAATTAAAAGCTCAAAGAAAAATAGAAGACGGGAAATTTACAGCGTAATATATTGGATATTTTAAATTGCACATTGATAATTGACATAATATCCTATTTAATGGGATTATAATAATAATTGCAAAAATATAATGAAAGAATAACTATTAACTCCACATTTTTTTCTAATACTTTTCGAGAAAGGAACCCTTCCTTTTTGAAAATCGGATATAAAGTTCTTACCTAAAAAATAAGAGAGTCCAGAATCAAAAACTAAAGTGGATAATAGTAACGTATAGAGGGAAGCCATTGTTTCAAAACTGCGAATTGATGTTTATGGATCTCATTTAAATAGCTGATCCTAATCCTATAAAGGTGTGTTTATAGTGAATTTTTGGGGTGATTATCTAAAGAACATTTAAGGAATTAAGGGACATTGTTTTATAATAGTTTAACTCTATGGAGTGAAGGAGGTATTATTTGTAATTGATACTACAAATAGGTAAGTATACGTCTCGAATATTGCTGTGGACAAGATTTCAACTTAAATTTTTTTATGTTATGCAGTCATGCGGCGCACCTGATGTCAATTGACTGACCGCAGCCCTTGAACATCAAATCATATAATGACGCATACTCCTTGCCGTCTTGAAGGAAGAAAAAGGGATAAGGAGACGATTAATGATAGGAAGTTGGGAGAGGAGAACAACAGGACGTGAATGGAATGGGTGAACAGGCCTGCGCTTGCCTATTGTACGAAACACAGTGCAATACTGCTTCAGGATATTTGTATTTTAAAATTTTTATCTTAAATCCTGTTGTGATTTTGGTGAACTGAAGGAATAAAATAAAATAGAAAACATTCATTTAAAATAATTGATACAATATTGTAGATACGTTGCTCGCTTATCTAAGACCCTACGATATTGGACGCATCGAATTTAATTAATCGTAATATTCTTTATATAGTATGCCACACAAGTGTGTCCACTGATCCGTAAGGCCCCCTCTACACATCAGTAGACGCATACACTGACGTCATCTACCGATGTCGTCTGCGGACATGAAGAAGAGGTAATATATCTATCCGTAGACAGCTGTAGTAGGTAATTTACGTCTACCGATGCATCCGCTATCCATCCACAGACGACGCGCGACGTCCGTGTATGCGCGTAGGGGATTTATTTTTTTTATCGCATTTTCTATTCAAATATCGAATGTGCTTTATATCTCTCCTAAGTTCAACGTGTTTGAGATCCAGATCGTTTATTCTATACAAATAAGTACGAGTATACAAATTAGTTCGATGCCGACCTGTGGACGTTTAGCATTACAGAAACACTTTTAAACAGATTAAGATGAATTTTTTAACAAAAACGACCTCTTACAGATCTTGACATAGATGACGTTACAGGCGTAAGATAGTTCTACAGAAAATCAGTGTTATTTCAGAATCATTATTTACATTGTGTACAATTCCTTATATACCTAGTTATGTTTGATAAAATTAATTACCTTACCTTATTTAAACTTTTACTAAACATCGATAATGTTATCGTTTTAATTAAATTAGGCCTATTACGCAAGCTATGTCCAATCAAAATCATGTTCAATTGTATTAATTACTAGCTGATACCGCGGCTTCGCTGCCGTATGTTACTCCTATGTTACTCGTGGATAATGTAGCTTTCGAATGGTGAAAGAATTTTTAAAGACCGCTCCATTAGTTTTTGAACCTATCCATTACAACCAACCAAACAAAGTTTTCCTCTTTGTAATATTAGTGTAAATAGAATAAAGCTTGTTTAGGTTAATTTTCCATTCATTTCTCCTAAATAAAAAAAATATAGAAGAAAATGATTTAAGAGAAGTTGAGGTCTTGTAAAAAGATACAAATCCACTTAGACATTGTTATATTATTCCTGAGATAAAGGTCTTAATAGACAGACGGACAGGCGGAATCTCCGCAATTGTAAATTAGTAAAATAATTGATTTAAGTCTATTGTATAGTCTAAACGCTCGGCCATAGCTTCTAGCGGTTCGACTGGAGGCGCGGCGAGCGGCGCGATGAGCTGTGGCCGTTTCGATACTCGTCAGAAAATTTGTTCAATTCGCACATCGCATCGCGCCGCGATTCGCATTGCTGGTATCTGTGGTCGACTTCATGGATTGTGGAGGATGCTGTTATTCCTCCAACGAAAAGGGAGGAACCTCGACGAGTCCTATCCCCGAGGATTAATGTTTGGAAGTTGTTTAGGGGCGAAAAAATTTCAACATCGCGATTTAGGAATTGTGACGTCACGTGACGCCACGTGGTGTAACATTATTTAGATGTGGTAATCTGAATTTGAGAGGAATATTTGAACAGTTTTTCTATGTATAGGTTAATAAAACAAAACTATACTTTCGATATTATATTCGGGTACAATACAATTAATTATTTTCCATTATAAAACTGGTGCTGTGGATTTGGCTGTGGACCCAAAGTCCCGCAGTAGTTGTTCTTCACGACATCACACTTCTCGCTGACGACTTCAGGCGAGGGTACGGGGGTCGTGGTCTTGGGAGCGAGCCGGCGAGCCTCTCGGTCACCCGGGTCAGCTGCCACTACAGCTAGCAGGAGACATAGTAGCGCTAACATGCTTTGGTTCTGAAAATAACATTTTGATACTTAAAATGACGTAAAACCTTTTTTTTAACATAACATAACATTTTATTGCATCTAAATTATACAATTTTACAATTATTATCATTATTATACAATGTATTTTACCGAAGCGAAATCAATGTTGAAGAGTTACTTAGAATAATACCTAAAAGCTAATGTTTCTCTAGCTAGGTTGTCTGGCAACCTGTGTTAAGAGAAACATATTGCCTCCCAAAATAATATACAATATATAAAAGCCTCTTGGCGAGCTATTGTTGCGACGTTAACAGAGGATTATTAAGAAGTTATTTAAGTGATTCGGTGGATATGTTAGTGTTTATTTAAAAAATTGCATTTTTAGTTATAAATTTACTTAAACATATGTAGTACTGTGAAAAATAATTCTCTTACTTTGTTTATTAACAGATTAATTAAACTTTAATAACAGAGGATTATTAAGAGGTTGTTTAAGCGATTCGGTGGATATCTATCTATTTTTAACAGACTTAAAAATAAAGGAGGAGGTTCTTAATTGAATCGTATTTTTATGTATGGACCGATTTGAAAAACTTTTGCATTGGAAAGAGTAGTGTCAGTGTGGTCCCATAGAAATTTGGTGCAAGTCTTCCATGTGTATCTGTTA
>LQNK01000723.1:63209-82811 GCA_001586405.1 Phoebis sennae
TATTTTTTTATGTATGCCAAAAATACAGTCGAATCACACATAATTTTTTATGGATGCCAGATCGGTCCATTTGGAAAACTTTTGCATTTGAAAGAGTAGTGCCAGTATGGTCCCATAGAAATCTGGTGCAGGTCTTCCATGTGTATTTGTTACACTATGACGTTCCGTAGTGTATAGGAACTGGGCCACAGTGAATCTTAGATTTAGCGATGTAAATCGCGTATATATGTATAATATGTGTGAATGTTATCAAAAAAATAGAATTACTTGGACTGCTACTGACTAAATCTTATTCAATTGAAAATAGGTAATAATAAGGCACCGACTTTGAAAAGATTACAAAAATAAAAGTTATTTTCTACTATTTAGTGTGAGGAAGTCGGTTCTTTTTTTCGAAAAAGTAAATGTCATTACTCTAGTGATAAAATTGGCAGAATCGAAAATAATCAGAATCAGAAAGGTGTAGCTATTCTTATGGTAAATGAAAAGCAAAAGATCAATTCAATTGTTTATTTTTTCCCATTTAACAGCTCATCTTTGGGACTGCCACGATCTAAAGTACCGCAGTAGTTGTTTTTCACTTCATCACATTTCTCGCTGACTACTTCAGGGCCGGGTACTGGGGTAGTAACTTTGGGGGCTAGGCGACGAGCCTCTCGATTACTTGGCAGTGCTATTACAGAGGATATAAGTAGGAGGCTAATAAAGGCGAACATGCTTTGTATCTGAAAGAAAAAATTGTGACTACAGCTTAGAATGGTGAATAAAATTTTAATTTAATCTAAAAAATAGCATTTTTAGTTATAAATTTACTTAAATATATGTAAAACGGTAAAAAATAATTGTCTCTTACTGCTTTGTTTATAAATAAATTGTGCAAACTGAGAAACGTGATAGCTGAAGCATTGTTTTTGTTGTATCAAAGACGATTTTTGGTACTTACCTATGGGTTAGACGTCTTCAACCATAAAGTTACAATAATAACAAATATATGATTTGTGGATCATATGATCCATCATAATTAGAGTATGACGAATTTAAGACATACCCTTAAAGACATGCGAAAGAGTGGATAGTATGGTACCTACAGATGAAGGAAGTTATGATGGTTCAGAAAAAAATATTTTGTGTTCAGTAAAAGTTCCTCGGTTAGGGAGAAATTCAATATTTTCGAAAATTTAACAACCTTTGTAAGTTTTTTTTGAAGCAAGACTGCAAATGGTGGGACATTTCAATCTGTTGTTAGAATCATATCCCTGGATACATCGACTATTAAACTTGAATTTCAAGAGCTACATGCATTATTTCTTCATTCTCGATAATCAAACTTCTTTTACGTAGCAAAAAATATATTTTTCGGAACTATCATAACGTCCTCTATCTGCAGGCACCATATTATCCATTATTCACATATAATTATACAGATTATATAATCATTCTCTGCGCAACATGCTATATTCCGGTAGTAAGAAATCCCCGATACCACTAGAATACATAGTGCCATCCACCACGACGCGCACCAATTTTTGAATTTGGAATATGATCGCAATACTTTGACCTGATTAGTCTATTTATTTTAGTGTGCGTGTGCACACATGGGTAATGACTGTGTTCCTATAAAACTTCACACAAGCGAAAGCTTGCATACACATACTGTCAACGATTGAAAAGAATAGTGGGGCGCGTCTTCGAGGATGAATCTATCTATATCACAATCACTTATATAAAATTAAAAATGCATACCTTTTTGCAGCGCGGGAATTTGAAACGTATTAAAAGTGGTCTGCGAGCATGGTCTAGATTTAAATAGGTCCACATACAAATTTAATCAACTTTTGGTCGCAAAGGTGAAATTCGTTTTGTTATGTGAAATTATTTTATAATTTTTTACATGGTATTCTACGATTGGGGTCGCACGTGTAAAATTCAAAGGTTAGTAAAATAAACACCACAACTTTTTATTATAGAACCACTTTATGCACACGATGACGAGGGTAAACTTCGTGAAATTTAAATTGGATCTGAATTTTTATAAAAAAATGTTGCATGGACGCTAACTCTGAAGAAAGAAAATCAACTGCTGATAGCTGAGAGGAAGGTGCTCTGGAAAATACTGGGACCAGTCCAAAGAGAGGATGGCAGCTGGCGAGTACGGACAAATGCCTGAATCGAAAACCTTATGGCCGAGCCAAACATCACCGGAGAATATAAAGCACATCGTCTCAGGAGGCTCGGTCTCATAGAACGGATACGGGAGGATCTAGGCGTAAAGAGGCATACCTGGGTCGACCAACGGGACTTTGTCCAGTCGGGCGACCCAAGTATCGCTGGAGCGACAAGGTAGCGGAAGACCTGCGAGAACTAAAGCGCTGCAACTGGCAAGTGGCAGCACAGAATAGAGAAGAATGAAGGGCTTTTATGTCGTAGGCCAAGACTCACTTTGAGTCCCTGCGCCAAAGGAGTAAGTAAGTAAGTTAGTAAGTATAAAAAAATGTTCCCATTATATTATTGCTTAGTAGTTTCTAGTGAGTATACCTAAAAAGAACTCAGAAATCGTGTTCTACACAGTTTTTTGTGTCGAAGTTGGGAAGAATATTGTACAATTCTCTACGCGAGGAACGTAATTTTTAATCAATAAATGCTTGAAAATGTCAAAAATAATAAAATGCTTTATTTGTTTTGAAAAAATAAAAATTAAATGTCAATTAATAACTAATTAATCAATCAGCTGTGCAGACAACATTAGACATTTTTAAAACCTATTGGTAAGTTATTGTATTTGTCATTGAAAACAATAATTTAGTATTATCGAATACATTCGTTTCTTGAAAAGTAATCATTGATATAAAATATATATCAATGGCAGTAATGAAATAATATCATAACTCTACTTATTGCAATTTGAAGACTATACAAAAAAAAGAAAACAAATAAAATTAATGTTCAATGATAATTTAATGTAATTAAAATGGTACGCTATGGTCAAATTTTATCTAAATGCTTACAATTGAGTTGACAATATGGCGCCGTATTCCACATCGAACAGAACCGCAGCGCCTCTAGTGGCAAATTGTGGAAACTACAAGAATAGGTAAATTGAATCGTACCTCAAGCAAATAAATTATATTTTTGTGTAGCAAATAATAACAAATGCATACGTTCCACCTTTTTTACATAATAACACGCAGTTTATTTTATCAATGGTCTAAAAATAGAACATACCTTTTAATTCGGAGCGAAATGCAGTCTTTCACACATAAAATAACAGTCAATGAAAAGTAATAGACTGATTCATGGTGGTTAGTCATATTTTATCTGTTCATTAAAGCACTCGTCGTTGAAATACAATTTATTCTTTGTTGTACTTTATTTCTTGCTTTACTATGAAACAAATATAGAAATTACTGTTTGCGCTTTTTTGTGTGAGGAAGTCGGTTCTATTTTTTGGAAAAGGTAATTATAATGATTCTAGATTAGAGATAAATTTGGTATCTATCAAAGGTTTTGCTATTCTGATGGTAAATGAAAAGCAAAAGACCAATTCAATTGTTTATTTACTTCCCATGATACAAACGTGTGCTACTCGTGCGCACAGTACCACAGTAGTTGTTTTTCACTTCGTCACATTTCTCGCTGACTACTTCAGGGGAGGGTACTGGGGTAGTAGCTTTGGGGGCTAGGCGACGAACCTCTCTGTTACTAGGCAGTGCTATTACAGAGGATATAAGTAGGAGGCTAATAAAGGCAAACATGCTTTATCTGAAAAAAAATGTGACTACAGCTTAGAAATTAATGTAGCGATGTTTGATAGTTACATTTCTATGCGTTCCTGGGGAAGAATCTTTAAATGTAAGCTAGAAAATTGCATATTAGTAATAAATTTACTTAAATATGAAAAATAATTGTCTCTTATATAATAACTAGCCGCGCCCCGCGGTTTCACCCGCGTAACGTCTGATCCCGTGGCAACTCCGGGATTAAAAGTAGCCTATATGTTATTCTGAACCCTTACCTGTATGTATACCAAGTTTCATCATAATCGGTGCAGTAGTTTTTGCGTGAAAGAGTAACAAACATCCATACATCCATACATCCATACTTACAAACTTTCGCCTTTATAATAGTAGTAGGATGGTTTGAAAATATAATGATTTGTGGATCATGTGATCATAATTAGATGATGGAGGATTTGAAATATACCATTTAATACATTTTATTATCCAAGAGGTGGTTAGATTTGTTGCCCTTACGGTGATCTATATACATAATGTAGCAGTAAAGAGTGGATAATATGATACCTACAGATTGAGGAAGTTATGGCGGTTGTGAAAAAATATTTTATATTTAATATTAACGAAAATGAAAGAAATTACAAGCTTTGTAAAACTTATTTGTAGTAAGACTGCAAATAGTGGAATTTTTCAATATGTTTTTGGAATCATATCTCTGGACACATGAACTGCTATTCTATGATTTCAGGAGGCGAATGCATAATTTTTTGAAATAGAAATCTAACACAAATATCATGTTTTTCTTATTTTTTCCGAAGCTTAATGTAACGTGGTGAAAAAACTTTAATATAGTCACCCGAGTGCGACATGAAGAAAAAACTTGGAAATAAAGGGAAAATCTAGAAAATCAACAGACTCTTACGTAACATAAAATATATTTTTTCTAAACCATCATAATGTCCTCTATTTACAGGTACCATATTATTCACTATTCACGCCTCCCTCTCTATATATAGAGTTTCAAATTGTATAATCATTCTCTGGGAAACATGCTCGTATAATCCGGTAGTAAGAAGTAAACATCGATACTACTAGTATCATAATCACTAATAAAAAATTAAAAAAACATACCTTTTTTGCAGCGCGGAAATTTGAAACGTATTAAAGGTGGTTTGTGAGCATGATTTAGATTTAAATAGGTCCACATACAAATTTAATCAACTTTTGGTCGCAAAGGTGAAATTTGTTTTGTTATGTGAAATTATTTTATAATTTTGTACATGGTATTCTACGATTGGGGTCGCACGTGTAAAATTCAAAGGTTAGTAAAATATACATCACAACTTTTTATTATAGGACTACTTTATGGACACGATGACGAGGGAAAACTTAAAATGTAAATTGGATCTGAATTTTTTTATAAAAAATGTTCCCATTATGTTATGACTTAGTAGTTTCCAGTTAGTATAACTTAATCGTTGAATTTTGGGACACCCTGTATATCAGTGACAGTAATAAAATAATATCATAACTGTAATTATTGCTATTTGAAGACTATACAAAAAAGGAAACAAATAAAATTAATGTTCAATGATAATTTAATGCAATTAAAATGGTACGCTATGGTCAAATTTTATCTAAATGCTTACAATTGAGTTGACAATATGGCGGCGTATTCCACATCGAACAGAACCGCAGCGCCTCTAGTGGCAAATTGAGGAAACTACAAGAAGAAGGTAAATTAAATCGTATCACAAACATATAAATTATATTTTTGTGAAGCAAATAATAACAAATGTATACGTTCCACCTTTTTTACATAATAATACGCAGTTTACTTTATCAATGGTCTAAAAATAGAACATACCTTTTAATTCGGAGCGAAATGCAGTCTTTCACACATAAAATAGTACTCAATGACAAGTAATAGACTGATTTATGGTGGTCAGTCATCTTTTATCTGTTCATTAAAGCACTCGCCGTTGAAATACAATTTATTCTTTGTTGTACTTTATTTCTTGTTCTACTATGCAACAAATACAGAAATTGCTGTTTGTGAATAATGCAAAAAAATTACAGATTTATAATAATAATATTTGGCGGTCATGGTGGCCAATCTCAACAGAGATCAGCTAGGTTACAGGTAAGCAGGAGAGATATATAGTGTACAAGTATGTGCGCAAACACAGGTGCACTCACTATTCCTTCACTCTCATAATCCGATGGGACGGCAGACCGACACGACCGGAGAGAGATCAGGCGCAGGACCGACGGCGACACGTGCTCTCTGAGACACCGGGGTGTTCTAACACCGCTAACTTCCAGACTTGGGGCTGCTAGTGAGGCTTTTGTTTAGAAAATCTCAATTGTATTAATTTTAAGGATTTGATTCTTATTTATAAACTGTTTTATATATTAAGTTCTAAGTATTTTGTCCTTGAAATAAATGTATTTTCTTTCTTCTTTCTTTCTTTCAATGACCTCTCGATCTGTAGTCAAAGATGCAACCATTAGACCAACGACGCAGGCAGTATAGATCTAGACACATATTATAAAGGACCTAAAAGTAATGTACCGATTTCAAAATTATTTCACCATTGTAAGGCTGCATCTTCACTGAGTGACGATGGATATTTTAGACTAAGTATATAACATTATGCTACGGGAATGAAGCGAAGTGAATAAATGTTATAATTTGTTAATTACAAGCCGCGCCCCGTGGTTTCATACGCAAAACTTCTGATCCCGTGACAACTCCGAGATTAAAAGTAGCCTATTTGTTATTCTGAACCTTTACATATACCTATATTCATCAATATCGGTTTAGTAGTTTTAGCGTGAAAGAGTAACAAACAAAATACATATTCACAATATTTCTATCAAAAAATAATCGCAGAAAAAACTTTATACCTCTAACGTATTATAAAATTCCTCGGCCACGTCGTTCTATATAAACATGTGTTAAAAGTGATACAATTCGTTTTATGGTAAATCGTATAATGAACATGTTTTATAATAATTACACTTATAACAATACTCAATAACTTTTATTACGCTCACACAATAATTGCATCTTCTTTCTACCATATCGAGAAACCAAGAGAGAGCAAATACGCGGCAATCCGCATTGGCCAATCACAATGCGGGATTGCTTTTTAATCGTCGAACTTGGAATATCTGGCCAAGAAGCCAGTTATTTAAAGCAGGTTACAGAAAATAAGGTTTTAATGTATATTTTACAAAACAAATTAATTATTAAAACTAAATTTCTAACACACCACAATAGATTTTTGTAAGGTTTTCACTAATAGGTTTACATGATGAGATTAGAACGAAAGAGAGATTGTAGTGTAATAGAATCCGTGTGATATTTGAGTATGGTTAAGGTTGTTTTTTTGTAAATTACTGAAATCCAGGGCCAAAGCTACGGGTGAAATTGGCTGATTTTTTATCGGGAAGAAACAATAGATCTTATCATAGTTTTAAGATACAGGCTGATCCACGCGGCTTCCCTCCCGTAAGTATATATAAAATAAAATAATAATATTAAATATAAAATATAGCCATTTTTATTCGTAGATAATGTAGCTCTTGAATGGTGAAAGACTTTTTAAAATTGGTCCTGTAGTTTTTGAACCTCTTCATTACAAACAAACAAACAAAGTTTTCCTCTTTATAATATTAGTGTAGAAAAGTCACTTGATTTTAAAAATTGCTACAAATTAAATAGGTCATACGAAATCCGGGGCAAATATGATAAACCTTGTAATAAGGGAGTAGGTGACCTTTTGCCCTGACCCTTTTTATGTAATTTAATTCTTACAAATGTCACGTCTTTTACAGAGTACTGATTTGCATTTCAATTCAATTTTATTTAAAAAGGTAACACGATTGTAGAATTTTATTTTATATGTGTTCTTCTACACTAATATTAGATTTTTAGTTTATTTGAATTGTCTAGAAATATCTGGACCGATTTGAGAAAATTCTTTTACTATTGGTACATACCAACCTACCTACATTATTCCTGATGAATATAGGCTAAATAGCATCATCCTACGGGAGTAAAGCTGTATTAACAATGATTTATAATGTAAAAATAATAATGAATACGCCTTTTGTATTGTGACTTGTGGATTGTATATATCCTATTCGAGCTGATATCTAGTGATTTCGGTTGTGTATTTATGTTGTATTTTTCTATTCTATTAGACTAAAGTAGAAACTCCTCTTGTTTGGAAGTGGGTTTAAATAACATGACTACTATATAAAATTAATTGAGAAGCAATGAAATGGTTTTTAATTCATACTCTTGTATAATTTTCCTAAACTGAAAATATGATACTTACGAAAATGTAAGGATTGAAATTACATTTTTCAATTGTTGGCATTAAAATTAATAATGTTAAAATAAAACAAAAATTCCTTTTTTTAAATGAGAGCCATCTATGTACTTTTACTAGAACTTTTAAAATTTTTGGAGAGAAGGTTTTCAGGAACACGAATATAAACCCAGCATTAATAAATTTGATCTGCTACATTTTATATATTTTTTAATGTTGTTTATTTTAAAAGTTTTGGTTATTTAAAGTTGTCCCAAAATGATTATGTATTAAAGTATTGATGATAGGTAATTATTCTAAGTCTTATTTGATATACCGCCATCTATTGGCATTTTCACAAAACATCGTTTCATAATGAAAATGGCAATGGATGGACATTTTCTTTGATAAAGAAATAATATTAAATTTGTTGGATTTATTTAAATAAATAATTACTGTCTTTAAGGTTTGCTACTGTATATGTCATTTTTTTTGTATTTTATATAACTGTTACAGTATTTAACTATTTACATATTTATTATATTATATTTTGAGCTATACGTATAGTATAAAGAATTACATTTTGAGAACAATTAGAAACTCAAAACTGTGGATTGACACAAATGGATTCTATTGATCCACTTTTTTAGACATTAAATAAACAAGAGAACTTTCTTATAAATTAAAGTATTAGAAGTGTATTAATTAGTAGAAATAAGATAAAAGTTTCCCTTTAAACATATTTAATCAATTTGTCTAGACTCATTTAATTGTTTTTAGCCTATAATTACAACATGAAAATTTGTTCCCATTCATTATTTCACTAACCGAACACCTGAAAGACATCCAAATCACCATCAATCAAAATCCATTACTATCAAGCTTGTTTCATACACATACATTACATAACACACATTCACCCAGGCACTAGGGGAAGGGGGATGTTCAGACAGCTCCCAAACCTCGAGCCGAGAAGACGCGCGCGATGTTCTGAAACCCTCGTTTTGTGAACGAAAAAAATGTCAAAATACAAGTTCTATATAGTTCTTTTCTTCTCTGTGGCCCTGGTTGTTGGTGAGTTCCTTTTTCGAATTTATTATATTTTATCTGTGGATGTGTCAAGTTTAGAAATTGTAGGAAGAGTGATTGGTTGTGGTTTCGATGTATCGATTTATTTAATTTATTTGGTTTGTTAATTGTGTATAATGTATAAATAACTCGTTGGTGTGAATAAATCGATTATAAAATCAAACCTTTAATAATATATTTAAAAAAATAGTGAGAGATCCCGTTTGACACTCTAAAAGAGTAGTTTAGCAATTTTATAAATTTTATGGTGTATCTAAGAATTTTTATTGTAACTACTACTCTTAAAAATATATTGAAATATCTTAAGATATTACAATTAATTCAATCAGATGCAGGACGTAAAAATAAAATGAAGTAGAGTTAGATTAACGATTAATGTAGAGTTTAATACTCTATCTTATTACAGCTTTTATCAAAACCAATAATTCGTTAAAATATTATTTAACTAAAAAATTGATAAACTAATATAAATACAAGTACCCTGATATTAAATAAATATGTAAATTTCTATGTTATATGAAATTTGTATTAATATTGCTAGCATAAAACTCTATCCTAGATTTGGTTTACTAAAAAAAATCTGTATAATTTAGATTCTCTTAAGATTATATTATTTTAAAAAATCAAAATGCTTAAGCTAAAATATAAATTTCTCAGGATTACCTGAAATTAAATTTGTACAATGAAATATCTGATATTATTCAACATTCGGAGAAACGTGGTACAATAAGAAATGTATTTTTAAACATGTTACAAATAGCTAGGCTAAGTTTTAATTTTCATTATATGAAACTGTACTTGGTGAATTGGAGTCGAGTACATTTTTATTAAGATAAAAAGTTGACTGTCAAAATAGTGATCTAAAAATATGTTTTTGACAATTATTATTATTCCAAATTTAAAAGTGTCTTTTGCTGCCGTTATTTTAAGACATGATCATATTTTTAACATTAGTAGGATAATACATTAACTGATTCTTAATTATGTATTTCGTTTTTGTAAATTCGTTTGTATACATTTATTTCTTTTTGAATATTGTTTTTTTTTACTCAATATAAAGTAATCTCTTTAACATTTTACTGAAACTTATGGCATGGACCTAAGCCTTTAAAAAAATAACAAAAACATATTATGGTTAATATTATACAAACGTACGATAACTGAAATAGAAACATATATTTAACTATCTAAATTGAAAGATCCAGTATAAACTGCTATTTTTAACAAACCTAAAACCGATCGCAACGAGAAATACGTAAAACAATGCTTTTTGCAAAGCGCGAGGTTCGTGTCGGTACAAAATATATTTTTCTTTTTACTCGGAATTTTGAGGTTCGTTGGAATTGTAGTTACAGTTATAATCTTATACACTAATGCATTGAATTAGAAGCAAAAAAGATATTTTTATAAGAGGTTAAGTTATCACGTTTTCTATTAAGTTACCATATTTTTTATTAATAAAGCGGAGAGCAAAATAATAAAGCCTAATCTTCTGCCACACGGGCTCTGAAAGAAAAGGAAGAGAGTGCACCTGTGATACATCTCATGATATTGGCCACCGTGGCCGAAATCGGTTAGGGGAGCTTTTATTATTACATAGCGTTTTGAGTGCTTTACCATCTTATATATAAAAATATAAAAATGCTCTCTTATATTTGTCACCAGATTACATGATACATCATCTACACTAATTGTTTGTTACGAATAGGCTAAAAAACTACTGAATCGATTTTAAAAATTCTTTCACCGTTCGAAAGCTACATTATCCATGACTAACATAGGCTATATCTATACTACAATTATAAAGCTGAAGAGTTTGTTTGAACGCGCTAATCTCAGGAACTACGGGTCCGATTCGAAATTTTTTTACTGTTAGATAGCCCATTTATCGAGGAAGGCTATAGGTTATATCATCCCAATATTCCCACGGGAGCGAAGCCCTGGGGCGCAGCTAGTATATAACATTATGCTACGAGAACGAAGCCCCGTATCAGCTAGGACAAAGATAAACCTGTAAAAATTATTTTCCCTAGAGTACGATTAACGCAATAGTATGGGAATTTTCTACCCTGTGACAGGGCTGATAGTGTCGTGAGTAAAATATGCCCGAAGGGGTTTTGGCCAGCTCTGTAATCTTTGCGAATCTCTTTGTTTTTGGGTATACTCATAAAGAAAGAAAGGTCCAGTAGTTTTTGAGCCTATTCATTACAAACAAAGTTTTCCTCTTTATAATATTAGTGTAGATAACAAGACTTTTGTGGAAAGTTTTTAAGAAAATTTAATTTTAAAAATAGAGAGGTTTCCGTAGTTTTAGTTAGAAATTTTTAATTTTCCCTAGAGTTGAAATCCCTTAAAATACAATACTTTTCTTGTACACATGATTTCGTAGAAGGCCTGCGTTGGGAATTGGGGATTGACTCTTTAAATTAATCTTTTTCGAACCCTTGTTTTTCTTCTAAGAATAGGATGTATTAAATTAAAGTTATATATAAAAATTTAGAAGAATATCAAGAAAATAAATAATGAAAGTATACAATTTTTATACAACAATTCTATACTAATATTTTAAAGAAGAGTTTGTTGGAATGCGCTAATCTCAGGAATTACTTCTCCGATTTGATTTTTTTTTTGTGTTCGATAGCCCATTTATTGAGGAAGGCTATAGGCTATATATAATCTCGATATTCCCACAGGAGCGAAACCCTGGGGCGCAGCTCGTAAGTTATAGAGACAGAAAATCACATGTGTTTCTTTTAATATATAAGGTAATTGAACATTATGTAACGAAAAACACAAGGTAATGATTACAGCAATTGTTTCGTGTTATTTAACTTCAGAAAATCGTTAAATTGTAGCTTATCTATACCAATATAATAAGGGGGAAGATTTGTTTGTTTGTATTGCATAGGCTCCGAAACTACAGGACTGATTTGGATGAAATTTTGTACAGAGATTCTTTGAAGCTCTAGTAATGACATAGGATAGTTTTATCCTGAAAATCATACGGGATTGGGATATATACGTGGGTGAAACCGCGGAGCTCAGCTAGTCGTTAATAAATAAAGGAAATTTGATTAGAAGGAAAAAGAAATATTCTTAGAAATATGAAATGAGTGACTTGTTACATACAATAATTAATTACTCGTCTTGTTAATCCGCAAAGGAATTCAGAAACAATATGGCCGACGGGTATCAAGGGATGGATTCGGTATTGCGTCCAATTAATTACAAGAGAGATTAATGCAAATCATTGAAGTGCTAACAATATACAATTTCAATTATTTTCATTAAATTTAATTAGAATTATTAGAATTACAAATTCCTTTTTAGGGTTCCGTAGCTAAAAGGTAACTACGGGAATATTTCTCAGCTTCCACTGCCTATCTGTCACTAGGCTGTATTTTATAAACCGTGATAGCTAGACTGATGTTTTTCTATGAATAAATAAAAAATAATAATAAGGGTCTGGTACGGAACCCTCCAAGTGCGAATACAACTCACGCTTGGACGTTTTTTTACTTTGAATTGGGATCAGAAAGGTTTTTTTTTCAACAGAATCCTATATTTCTATGCCCTTTACTTTTTTATACAAAGAAAATATTTAAATAAGCCTTTTCGAGAGATAACTTGCGATACGATGTCGCGAGGCGCTAGTAGTTATAAATTTAACGTATATTTTTGTTATATTACGCAAAAAAAAACGAACTCGATTGACATAATATAATTTGCACTTACTATATGTTTAATATCAAACATTATTTAGACTAAATAACTATTTAATATATTAATTACACATAATGAAGACATAATTCACGTAACTTTACACGGTACGACATGTTTCCGAGTCAGCTTCCGTTGTCGGCCACTCAACTATTCAGGAACACAAACGCACGCGATGTTTTTATATCGTACGATGTTTGTGAGATTGTGTCGTGGAGATGCATTAATTGTGTAATGTTCGCAATTATTGTCTAATTATTAATGTTAATAGAACAACATTTCATAACTAAAAAGTAAAAAGGGGACCCTATTTATAAGACTCAGCTGTCTATCTCTCTGTCTGTCTGTCACCAGGCAATATCTTAAATACCGTTAATGCCGAAGTTAAACATAAAAAAAATATATACAACGTGTCCCAAAATTCAACGATAATACGGCACCAGGTGGTGGGCCTACTCATAACTACTTGACGAAAAATAAAATAAAAATTCAATCTAACTTATTTTTTAAATTATAAAAAAAAATTGATTTGCTTCAAAAAATTTCACCTACTACGAATACGAAACTTTGCACAATAAATAAAGGATTATAGCGTACTGATTTGAAAACAGTAAATAATCTTTTGTAATTTAGGAATTTCTTAGTAAAAAGTATTAATGTTAACAATTTATGAAGATTGATTCTTCTCGCTAAAAATAGTTAAAATGGTTGTCCTGGCTGATTTCCTATGTTATTTTACCATTTTATAATCTTGAATAGATGCGCCAACTTTTGATAAGACTTGCCATAGTGGTGACTATACATTTTTTACGCCACAATGAATCGAAGTTGACTGAAAGTAAAAATCTTTCGAAATTTTAGAGAAAAATACAATTTCAATTGCTTTTTATGTAAAAACTACATGCATTCTGGGTATTTAAATGATTGTGGTGGATAGCAGTGCTACTTAAGTTTCCAATACCAAAGAAAAGTTAGAAATATTAGTAAAATTGTGGACATGGTAACAAAAAATGTCTTAGTAGGTGAAATTTTTTGAAGCAAATCAATTTTTTTTTTATAATTTAAAAAATAAGTTAGATTGAATTTTATTTTATTTTTCCTCAAGTAGTTATGAGTAGGCCCACCACCTGGTGCCGTATTATCGTTGAATTTTGGGACACCCTGTATATATATAATAAATATTCCTGGACATTTAACACAACGCCATCCAGTCTCAAACTAAGCAAAGCTTGTACTATAGAAACTTGATAATTGATAGACATACTTAAACATATTTTTTATGTAAATACATATATAGGTACTATAGATAAATTAACACCCAGACAGTAGAAAATTGTTATGTTCATCACATCATATTTTTCTGCGCAAATCGGTTTTTTTTACAAATTATCATTTAAAATAAAAATTTCTGCTGCCGCTTTTACAACAAATACTAAAAATAAAATCAACTATTAAGCGATAGTCTGGTACGGAACCTTTCGTCGCACTTGGCTAGTTTTTTCTCTGTCTATATGTCTGTCTCTTCTTCGCGCCTAAGCCACTAAACCCATTTGGTTGAAATTTAGTACAGGAAGTAATTAGGATAACTTTCATCCCGGAAACCCCACGGGAACATAAGATAAACGCGGGAACGCGGGATACACTAGCTGTGTATAATAAACCGCGTTTGAAATCCGTCAAAAAGCATTTTTACATGCTATGTTTATTTGATCGTGTCATGATTACCATAAGTCGCATTATATGTGTATATCACGCAATCGATGTTATTTCTGTTGGTTTCCGTATCTTCATGTCGTGAACCGAATGGAATGTTTGTGAAAACTCAAACAATAGGAAAATTCATAGCATTGCTTGTTAAATTATTGTTAATTGCGTAAAATAAATATATATAAAACTCGAAGATGACTGACATAGTATGCTATCAACGCACAGCCCAAACCACTGGACGGATCGGGCTGAAATTTGGCTGCAGGTAGATGTTATGGCGTAGGCATCCGCTACGAAAGGATTTTATCAAATCCCACAGGAACGGGGAAATCAGATATATGTGGGTAAGGATTTTATTGTATATAACAAAAAGGCGGGTTTGTTAATACACTTATAACTCGAGATCTGCTAGACAAATTCGGTACATTCGTGTTCATTTGTTTCCATTACTATATTATGTACTAGCTGATCCGCGCGGCTTCGCTCCCATAGCATAATGTTATATATATATAGCCTATGTTACTCGTGGATAATGTAGCTTTCGAATGGTGAAAGAATTTAAAAATCGTTGTAGTAATTTTTGAGCCTATTCATTATAACCAAATAAACAAAGTTTTCCTCTTTATTATATTAGTGTAGATTATAAGTTTATATTAGTTTCTAAACAAGCTGTGTACGCCTGTAATTTGAAATGTTTGCGAAACTAAAACAAATGTAATTTTTTATTGTACTTATTTGTAAACATTTTGTTGGTGTACCCTTAAAGATAAATAAATAAATAAGGTCTCAACTCTCAGTGAACTATCTCAAACGAAAGTTTCTGGTTCTAAGACAAGTGTCAATACCCGTATGACCGCATCTTGTTAGTTCTCTGTAGACAAAGGGAGACTGTGTTACGAAACTCTCTGTGAGTATATATTGAGACTATATAGGTGTATTCGTGAAGCGGCTAGACCATTATTTCGTAGATAACAAACAGCTTTAAACTGATATTCTAAAATGTACCTAGTATTTTCTTGTGTTTGTTTTAACGCGAGTACTTTCCATATTGCGCCGGAGGGTGTGGGTTCGATCCCCACGAGCACAAAATTGTAATGTGATGAACATTGTAATTTTCTACTGTCTGTAGAAAATTACAATGTGTGTTAATTTATCTATAGTATGTACAAAAAAAAGTATATTTAAGTATGTCTATCAGTTATCTAGTTTCCATAGTACAAGCTTTGCTTAGTTTGGGACTAGATGGCGTTGTGTTAAATGTCCAGGAATATTTATTTATTTATTTTATTAAATAAAATTTTTAAAGGATTTTAAAGGCGGTTTTTTATTCATTAGTTTACATTATTATTAACCTGACGTTTCGAGCACTTTACAGCGAGCGTGGTCACGGGTGACTATAATTTAGAATTTACCTATATAGGGTTTGAAGCTTTTTGATATATTTATATTTACGGATAAGTCGCCTCGCAACACTAACAAATCACTCCGTATAAGTGTTAGTAGATGGAAAAAGGTGACGAAAGAAGGCAGAGGGGTCGAAATTTTGATCAAAATCTGTTCAGTAGTTGCGACATGATTGACCTACAAACATCCAATATCATCCAAACATCCAATACTAATAGTTCACATTGTTAATCTTAACTGTAACCCAAAGCCTGAGAAGGTATGAAGTTTGCAATTCGCCACTCACTCTATGAAGTTAGAATAAATGCAGAAAATATTGCTCGTAATACTTACTTCCTTCCTAATATTATAAATGTGAAAGTCACTCTGTCTCTTCACTCTTAAACCATTAAAAAGAGACAGACAGACTGACTTTCAAGTCGGTATATGTATGAAATTTCTTACGGACTATTTGAAACCCGACAAAGGATAGTTTTTATCCCGTAAATCAACAAGATATGCGAATGAAACCTAGGGCAAAGCTTCATATAATAAACTGACCAAAAATCTCATTCGTAACCCTTCCCTTCTAAACGTCTTTGCTCCGATTTATCCAAACACGAGTGTTATCGAGGGATACAATCCGGGCTTGACCCAGGGAGTTAATAAAATGTCCAATAAATAGCTTGTACGAGCTCTGATATAACTAACTCGCTTTTACCCGCTTCGCTTTTTGTGACTATGTCCGTATTCTAAACTAAACGTCTGCAAAAAAATTAAGAAAATTGATTGAGGAGATAAAGTGTAACCAAGTAAGAAACATATGTAATATTAAAAAGAGACAGACAGACTGACTTTCAAGTCGGTATATGTATGAAATTTCTTACGGATTGTTTGAATCCCGATAAAGGATATTTATCCTGTAAATCCCAAGACATGTGAATGAAAACTAGGGCAAAGCTAGTAAAATAATAAACTGACCAAAAATCTCATACGTAACCCTTCCCTTCTAAACGTCTTTGCTCCGATTTATCCAAACACGAGTGTTATCGAGGGATACAATCCGGGCTTTACCCAGGAGTTAATAAAATGTCCAATAAATGGCTTGTAGGAGGTCCATCTGATATAACTAACTCGCTTTTACCCGCTTCGCTTGCGTGAGCTTTTTAGGGATAAAGACTATGTCCGTACTCTGAACTCACAGATTAGAGAATAAAAAGCAGATGGAGTAAGACGAAGATTCGAGTGACGCCGAAAAGCAAATACAAACTTCAAAAGCAAATACAAAAATGTTTGTCTAGTTTGACAAATCACATCTAGAGGGCTTCGAAATTTTCAAATTTCACTCACACAGATGCACATGTTCGTACGTGTAGATAGCGTCACTCGAGTCTTCGGAACACTCTATCAGTCTTTTATTCTCTAATCTGTGTCTAAACTATATATACTGGTTTAAGAGATAAAGCGTGAAGAGGTAACAAAAAAAACAGACTTCATTTTTCGCATATATATTATTAGTTACATAGTTTTGTTCCTGTCTAATGCCCAGTTTCTATAAAAAATAAGTCGTTATACTTACGGACAGTAAAATATCCTACTAAGACGTAAGTCTTAAGCGTATCTTTTACAACTTTCATCCGTATGGCAACGGGTTAGAATACATATGTCGCCACCCCATTTCAACTCGTGAGTGTCATAAGAGGCGATAGAGGGTAATTCTGCTGCATAACATCGTATGATTACTAGTGAGCTATTTCAGGAAACGATTTGTGTAAAAGCCAGAGAAGAGACTCTCAAAGCGATTAATTTTCACAAAGAAGGACTTCATTATTGACTAGGATTAAAATAAGTCTTCATCTACGATTTTACACATAAACGGAAATAATAAGGGATACATCCCGGGCCTGACCTAAGAAGTTAATAAAATGGATTCTACGAACTACATCTGATATCACTAACTAGACAACCAGATTGTCATGATATCTGACTACTGAGATTTACAGATCTATTTCCTTATAAATGTTTTGTAGAAATTGTAACGTGATATATTTTTGTTTTTATCTAAACCCACGTCTTAATATTTACATGAGCTATTTCAAGAAACGATTTGTGTAAAGACTAGACCCGTATTCTAATACGTTCTTCGAGCATTCCTCGACTTCACTCAATCTCTGTCAACGAAAATTTACATTCCGAGTCGGAACTCTACTAACTCACGCACACTCACGTTATGAAAATTTCGGAGAAGGAAATTTAACACCTCCATTCGTGCGATCTATTTATTAAAATATTATATTTTTATGTTATGAACTTTCGATTGAAATTCGTCATACGTCATATTTGACGTAACCTGAGTGGAAGTAAATTAAGGTAACTTCTTAGAATACGGGTGTTAGAGGAAACTCTCAAAGCGGTTAATTTTCACAAAGAAGGACTACGATTTTACACATAAGCGGTATCAAGGGATAGATCCCCGGGCTTGACCCAAGGAGTTAATAAAACCGTCAATAAATGTCTAGTAAACTCCATGTGACTTACTCGAGAACAAGATTGAGTCATGAATGAGGTGAGCTAGGTTATTTGTTTTAAACTTTGATCAGTAAGATTGTTGAGAGACTACTAACGAAATATACGTCCCATTAAATAAATAAATATTCCTGGACATCACAACACCATCTAGTCCCAAACTACGCAAAGTTTGTACTATGGAAACTAAATAACTGATAGACATACATAAACATACTTTTGTGTAAATACATACATACTATAGATAAATAAACACCCAGACAGTAGAAAATAACAATGGTCATCGCATAATAATTTTCTACTCGTGGGGATCGAACCCACACCCTCCGGCGTAATAGACTATTGCCACATCCACTACGCCAATCGGGTCATTAAAGTTTTTGTATGAAATACTTGCGCAGATAGAACCTAGTAAACCTAGGCGGTATCAAGGGATACATCCTGGCCTAGACCCAAAGAGCTAATAAAATGTCCATTAAATGGCTTGTTGTTCCATTTGAAACAACTTACTAGAGCACTTGTTTATATTCCAAGAGCTAGAACCATTATCTGGAAGGCAATGTTTGAGGCAAGCTGAAAACATGTATTATTCCTCGCCTATTATACCCCGACATGTTACTGGGGACCTGTCTGGTGACTAGTACTCGGGGTGATCGAACGCACTAGACTACTGTTATATCCATTACGCCAACCAGGTCATCAATCATTATCCAAAAAACGCAACCATAGATTGATATGATTGATCTCTATTTTTGCTTAATAAATTGGCAATCACCAATCCTGCGATTGGTTTTTGGAGGTATTACTCATTATCACTCTCCCGATGATATATCATTAAATTTAGAATTATCGAATTTTCGGTCACAGCGTCTTATCTCAATAGAGACTCGCCAAGTGATATGTCTCATTGGCAAAAACTACTGCTAATGAAATTATTAAAACCTTTAAATCACTAAACATGAAAAAAAACCTGTGATTTATGGGGAATGTCAGTAAATTTAATAAATAATATTATTGTAAATATAGCGCATTATTTAGCATCAATATTCAATGAATGTTGTAATTCTGGTGTATTTCCAGACTTATTAAAATGTAGTAAAGTAGTCCCATTATTCAAGGGTGGT
>LQNK01000723.1:83374-103629 GCA_001586405.1 Phoebis sennae
CGATATTGTCATGAATAAGATTTTATATAAATTAAAACTCAAAATCTAAAAACGTAGGACGTGGATTTTTATTTTCTAATTGTATAATATACTATACGTTACCAAATTAAGGGTTAATGAATACATGGATGATAAAAATCCATGGGTTGTAACATCTCCTTAATACAGGACAGTTGGATTTTCCGTTAAAATCATGATTGTAAACAACAGATTGTATTCAATTATATTATAATTGTAAACATTGTATCAAAGCTTTTTGAAAAGAGAAACTACTCGAGTTTCTTGCCGGTTCTTCTCGGTAGAGACAGCCTTCCGAATCGGTGGTAAATAAAAAATATATATATATATAATATTATGTACATGTATATGACGTTCTAAAAGTGCCTCGAAAGAGGCCAATTTGGAAAATAAACGTTTTGACTTTGACTTTGACTTTGACTTTGAAAAATATATAGCACTTCAAGGTTTTCAGACACTTGTTTGGTTGTCGTTGGAATATACATAATCATAAAATAAGAGTAAATATAATTTAATTTTAGTGCTTGGAGAACCCTATTTAAAATTTGTTAAATTCCTGTTTTACTATAGTAAATATTGTGTAAAAATAAATAAAAAATTGGATGAGCTGTGTAGTATTTTATTTTGCAAATACTTATATGTCTTAATTAATGTTACTTAAGTTAGCTAATCCGTTAGTCACATTGGATTTATCCTCATGACTGGAATTATGACAGCAATTGCAAAAGAAAATAGAGCTATTCCGTGTTATGCTTCATGTTATTCAAATAAATACATATTCAGGGATAACACTACGCCATATAGTCCCAAACTTAGCAAAGCTTGTACTTTAAAACTGTATTTTTTAGAAACTTGATTTGTTGTTGACAAAAATAATCAGAAATCAACTGCCGAGGCCAAATTGAACTAAGACAACTCTAGAAAAGAAAATGGATGGGATAAGTTATTCCGATTCGAAACTAACATTATTGTTGGAAGGTTCTAAGGTTTCCCTTAGGAGCTGTTCGAACTAAATTCATTCTAAGTTCGACCTACGACACTAGATGTTAGATTGTCTCCGGCATCAATTTATGAGCTAAGTCATTAAAGTTTAAGATCGAATTTTGGGCACTAGTCGAATCTCAATGGAGACTAGACAACTGCAATGGAGGTATTACAGTGTTTGTATTAGTCTTTGATAAAATAGAGAGATCCGTCTCTGATATTCTCCATTTATGATCTTATAAGTCATATAAGTAAATTTTCGAATTTTGAACTGGTGTTTTGAAATATTTCGATCTATTTTGATTTTGATCAATGGAGGTATTAAAGTGTTTTTATCAGACTTATATAAAATAGAGATATAGACTATATCTCTCTGGTATTCTCCATTTATAATCTCTATATTAAAAAGTAAGTCATTAAAGATAATGATCGAATTTTGGGAACTGGTGGAAATCGAAAGAGACTAGATAATTGCAATGGGGGTATGTTTGTATCAGTCTTCGATAAAATAAAGAGATCTGTCTCAGGTATTCTCCATTTATGATCTAATAAGTAATTTAAGATAAAGATCGAATTTTTTGATCTTGATGAATTGGTCATCCTGTGCGCTTATGAGTCCAATTTTAAAATTCGTATTGTGATAAATATACCACTAATTGAGGAAGACTATTGATGGGATATCGAAGAAGGGTGAATCAGCAATTCTAATATTATCAAGAGGAAAAATTCTCTGATTGGTTGCAAAGAATAGGCTCAAAAACTACTGAACCGATTTAAAAAATTCTTTCACCATTCGAAAGCTACATTATCACGTGTAACATAGGCTATATTTTATAGGCTGTATATATAACATTATGCCGGATCAGCTAGTCTCATATAATGCAGTGTGTTAATAATAAGACCATGGTAGAAATTCAGACAAGGTTCTAATTGTAACAGAAGTTAGAATTGTTACATGTCCCTCGTGGATTTGCTAAATTTTGTGGATAATGAGAGCGCTCTATCCAGGTCAAGCCGTGTAAGCATGTCACAGCTGTAATTAAATGCAAATTTGTGAACGCTTTGTTCTACAAGTTTCATTTTGACAATGTTTCTGACTAATGCCCGGTTCCTGTAAAGATAAAACGAGTACTTTTGCTTATAGACACATATTTCTCTCTCTCTTTCTCAGAAATATTTCTTGATGTTAAGTTAGAGACAGATTGCAATAACTAAAAAAAAACTTACGGACAGTACATAATCCTACTAGGTGATGAAGTCTAATGCGTATTTATAATAAACGCGGCGCTATCACCACTAAGGCATGGTTCCGATTGGTTGAATAAAACCGCTCATGAATTTTGAATGAATCGTACCTGTTATATTTTTTAGCAGGCAAGCGGAGCATGCGGTTCACCTAATGTTAAATGATTGACCGTAGCTCATGAACGTCTACAACATGAAAGTGTTGAAGATGTCTTCCGGCTTGAAAGAAGGGGAGGGCATGAGGTGAGGATTAATATATAAGCACAGTGCATTACTGCTTCTACTAAGAAACAAAAAACACCAAAAGTTTTACATATTATAACATGATATCATTAAAAGCAATGGTTTAATTCAGCCCTAATTTCATTTTAAGTTAAAGAATCCTTTTATGGCGATATCCTTCGTTAATTTTGAATGTTTAATGCGCTCAATCCAGGTCAAGCCGGGTGCATGTCACAGCTGTAATGAAATGCAAATTTGTGAAAGCTTTGTTCTGCAAGTTTTATTTTGGCAATGTTTCTAGCTTAGTGACACACTAAAAGTAGTTTTATTAAATTTTAGGTTCGAAGCTCAATTATGTTTATTTAAATATAAAAAAACGTTCCTCCTAACCGAATTTCGGTCACGGCGGCCAATCTCTACAGAGATCAGCCGACTGAGCGGAAGATATTATAGTGCACAAGTTTGTGCGCAAACACAGGTGCACCCTCTTTTCCTTTACTCACATAACCCGGTGGGACGGCAGACCGACACGACCGGAGAGAGAATAAGACCGCGGGAACGACGGCTTTACGTGCACTCCGAGGCACGGAGGTGCTCCAGCACCGCCTCAGACTCACGCCTGTTACTGAAATTTCTTTGTCAGAAAAATCCCAATAACAATTTTTTGTAATTCGAACCTCGATCTGCAGTCAAAGATGCAACCACTAGACCAACGAGGCAGTCAAGGTGTTTAAATATAACTAGATTGTTTACTATTACAATTTTCGGGACCATTAAATAGGTTTAACTATTTTTACGATGTTGGTTAACATAAGAACATAACAAACATCACAAATTTCTCATATTTTAAGTTTTGTTTAAATCATTAAGTATATGTGATCGATCACGACAAATGTTGGCGAAAAAGCCAAAAGTAGTAAGAATATGTACATCTTCTTGGATGGTCTGATGTTCAAATGAAAGCGCTCGATCCAGGTCAAGAACTGTAAGCATGTCATACAGCTGTAAAAATGCAAATTTGTGAACGCTTTGTTCTGGAACATAAATTTTGATAATGTTTCCAGTTAGCTAATGCAGAAAAAAGTTTTCTACATTTTGTAGTGACTCAATTCTGATTGTTTTTAGGCAGTTAAATTGTTGTATTTTCTTGTGTTTGTTTTAACGCGAGTACTTTCCATGTTAAATAAAATACTTTTTAAAGGATTTTAAACGCGGTTATTATACATTATTTTTACATTACGAATAACTGTCTCAGTGACCTGGGACCACGTTCGCTGTATAGTGCTCGAAACGTCGGGTTAATAATAATGTAAAAATAATTTATAATAAACGCGATATACAGTCAAATTGTTGATTATCGTGGCAAACTTATCAAAAATCAATTCGTTTTTATTGAGTGCAGTTAAGCAACGAAAATTTGACATATTTTGTGATACTAGGATTGAGATTAGCTTAAATCAAATTGGGTCACCACTTTATATTATACTAGAATTCTTCATGTGGCTATAATTTGCTGGTGTATTTTAAACTTAAAATTTTTGCTCAAGGCAGGTCAAGCCTTGTAAGTATGTCACACAGCTGTAAAAATGCAAATTGGTGAACGCTTTGTTCAAAGTTTTTATTTTGACAATGTGTTTAAGGTAATGTAAGAAAAATGGATATTTAAATTCTTTCCATACTAAAAGTTTCCTAACCAGGTAAAAAGTAGCGTAAACCATTTTAGACAGATTGTTGGATGGAAAATTTAACCAAAATCAGTTCATACATGTTTACTTCCTTACTTTACTATAAAATATGCCTTATGGCATATTATATATACACACATACACTCGTATACTCACACATCAAACACAAAGGATACACACATTGACATCGGAACAAAGTTAAGAAGCATTTTTGCACTGCTTCTTAACTTTTTATGAGATAAATTGTGCTTTTTTAAAACCTTGGTGTAAATGACGAGAAACTGTAACTCCACATTCAATAGCAAATAATAGTATAAATAAGGCAATAATTCATTGAATTTTAAGACAAATAGCCGTGTGTTGCCACTGTCATCCATCACTTTAATACCCGGTGTAATTGGGATCCGCGATAAACCCTGCAAGCTTAATTAACCGATACTATTCATTATGGTACTGTCAAATATATCTTATTTGGTTGTACACATACATGATTAGTAAATACTGGTAGAGATCACTGCTAACGCCCGGTTCCTATAAACGACGGGACGTCATAGTATAACAGAGACGAATAGTTGTCACTATCGAGTTTTATCAACCAAGTTTTGGTTGTTATGTTAACGCCACGTTTATTATAGATACGCTTTAGACTTACGTCTAGTAGGATATTGTACTGTCGGTAGGTAATACGACTCGTTTTATTTTTATAGAAAAATATTTTAACATTTATTCACCGGTGTCACCCGCTTATATATCCCGTTGCTGTAGGACTTTCGGGAAAAAACTATCCTATGTCATTCCTGGGGTTTCAAAGAAACACAAAATTGCATCCAAATCAGTCCTGTAGTTTCAGAGCCTATTCAATACAAACAAACAAATCTTATTAATATTAGCATAGATGAAAGTGTTAAACAAATAAATACACACATAGATAAACACACACGAACACACGTACACTCGATTACTCACACATCAAACATAAAAAACATACACACTTATTGACATCGAATAGAAGTGAAAAAGTAGTGCAAAAATCTATGAGACAAATAATTGTATTCCTTTAAAAACCTTAAAGTCAATACAAAAGACTCTACATTCGATAACAATTACAGCAACAATATGACAATACCTCATGGGTTTCTAAAGACAAATGCCGAGTATTACCACTGCCATCCATCACATGAATTCCCAGTGTATTGGGATCCCGGATAAACCATACGAGCTTAATTAACCGATATTCCCATCTATTACAGCTTTACTGTGAAACACGGTCATTTGTCGTGAGAATTTATGGTAGTAAATATCAATTAAATACAACCTTTTTCTTTGCTAGATTTTATATGCACTCGATATAAAATCTAGCAAAAAAATGCGCCATTTTGTTTTTCTATGTGGCTAGTGGCACTCACAATATCTAGATGAATTTAACGACAGCTCTTATATAACACTCAAAGACTACAAAAGCATTCGAGTATAAATACACATGCAAAAGCAAAACTTAATTAAATAATACTGCCATCCGTTCTCCGAAATACGAAATCCCGTTTACTTTTACGGGTGAAGAAACAGACTATATACTAGCGACCCGCCCCGGCTTCGCACGGGTGCAATGCTGATACTAAATATACTTCAGGAAAATTGTGAACGTTGTTTATAAAAAGTAGATTATTTTGATAAATCTCGTAGGGTTCAGCTTGCGTTTGCAATGAAAGCGGGAAAAAATTTATAATTAACGACATCAGATTAAAAACCTCAAAAATAACAATATTTCTCCACTATTTAATGGATGTTATCATACATATAAACCTTCCTCTTGAATCACTCTATCTATTAAAAATAACAGCAACTAAATCCGTTGCGTAGTTTTAAAGATATAAGCATATAAAGGGACTTAGGGACAGAGAAAGCTACTTTGTTTCATACTATGTACTGAAAATGTACAAACATCATATAACCCTTAGCGGTAAGTGTAAAAGAGGACCTATGTGAGTTTGACAACCGATTAAAAAATATATTTATAATTTAATTTCTGCGTGTATCTTTCTTCTTGTTTTCCACAAATATGGTATTTGGAAAATTGGCTCGGATTCTTGTAAAATTGACTTTCAGTGTGTATGTTTTTAATTTCAATAGCCTCGCGTATCAGTCGTGGAACAATCATTTGGATTCACTGGATTTTTTGAAATAAGTGGAGGTTTTTGAAACACTCATGAAGACAACTGTCATCTCAGTCACCCGTAACCACGCTCGCTATAAAGTGTGCGAAACTTCGGGTGGATAATAATGTATAAAAAAACGCGTTTAAAATCCTTAAAAATGTACTTTGCTTAATACAATTCTTGGCTTAGATTCGAAGTACATGGTAATAAAATATACAGAAAAAATTGCACGTTTTCGTTTCCATAGCATATTTCCCGTTGCTATAGCAACCACCGCAAAGCCGGTTTGAGCCAGTTAATTTAAAATTTCCATATTCTTTGGAATCGAATAAATTTCGATTACAATTTCCATTTAAACGCTATTTTGTTACGTGAAATATAAATTCAATTGTTATATTGTTACCTCGCTGGCGGGCTTCCAAATGTACAAAGCCGCAGTGGCCGGATATATCCGGTATATATACCGGATAGTATCTATCCGGGTTACACGGGTTATTAATTAGGTGGTTTATTAAAAAAAATCTTCTGTATTAAATAAAATACTTTTTAAAGGATTTTAAACGCGGTTTATTAAACATTATTTTACATTATTATTAACCCGAAGATGACAGTTGTCTTCAGGAGAGTTGTGTGTCTATTATTTCCCCGAAGACGGAATTTGGAAAATTGGCTCGGACTCTTGCAAGATAGCCTTACAGTATCCTTTAGTCTTCTACAACAAAACTACTCGTCCAGTATATCTAAATTATTTACGCCCCACTATTTTTCTGAATCGTTGACAGTAAATGTATGCAAGGTTCCACTTGTGTGAAGTTTTATAGGAACACACTCATTACCCATTTGTGCACACGCACACTTAAATAAATAGACTAATCAGGACAAAGTATTGCGAACATAATAAAATATATCAAATATAAATATAAATATTCCTGGACATTTAACACAACGCCATCTAGTCCCAAACTAAGCAAAGCTTGTACTATGGATACGAGATAACTGATAGACATACTTAAATATACTTTTTTCGTAAATACATACATAATATACCTCTACTTCTATCCAAGTTGCACTATTATGGTTTTGATCAAAATTCTGCCCTTCGTCTCAAAAGATTGATTGAAAAGATGGGCATGAGAGGACAGGCTGGATAGGCAATATATGATACAATCAAATCCTACTCCCTACTAGTATTATAAATGTGAAATATATTTGATAGACTGTATTGTCACTTCTTGATGCATATTATAAAATTCATAGAATACCTGATGATGATTGTTCGAAAACGGTTGTAAATTAAATAAAGTTTATTAATGAATGTGGAAATAATGTGAAAAGGACTAATTGTAATATAATATAATAAATTTTATAAATGCGAAACTTTGTGAGGATGTATTTATTTGTGTTTGTTACGCAGAAATACTGTTCCTGAAAGCAATTGTGATGAATTTGGTATTCATATAGTTAAGGATTCAGAATAACATATAGGCTACTTCTAACTTCGGAATTCCCACGGGATCATAAGTTACATACGTGGGTGAAACTGCGGGTTTGGCTTTTTCCTTTAGAGGTATGGAACTCTAAAAATAAACTCTTTAAAAAGGATTTAAACCATTAAACCATCGTTAATAAACTCAACTAAACCGTGACCTTGCTCCGAAACTTTGTGTTTAATAACTATAAATAAATTGCGAAATTCTTTACCTTTTTAACCTTTGCGTTTTAATTATGAATCTAGTTCAATGCTTGTTTTATTTTGCGGGTCACCTGATGTTAAGTGAACGAATGAATGGTGTCCATAGAAGGCGGTGATCATACCAGACTTGTAGTTGATTTTAAGAGGTTAAGGACTTTAGCTATTTTATTTTTATTTTTTTATTTATTTTTATTTATTTATACTCTTTATTATTCCATAATATATATATATATATATATAAGAACAACAATAAAAAAACAAGAAACACAGTATAATGGGCGACCTTATCACTAAACTGTGATCTCTTCCAGGTAACCACTACCTACCGTTTTTATTTTATTGGTTTCGATAAAACTTATACACTTAAACAGAAGTAGAAAAAAATAAGGTACAATGTATAAGTCTATAATATGGATACACAAATGTGTAATTGTGAACAGTAAGCAGTTACTATTTATATAAACAATGACATCAGCAACTTAGAAAGGAGGACTTATGTTACTAAACAATATAATTCAGGTGCTACGCAGAGCAGTTAGTACTAAGCGACGAAAGCTGGCGAGACTGTATGAGACTAAAGGAGGAAAAAAGTATGGTAACCATTGTTTGCATGGATGTGATATCATATTTATTAAAATAAATAAGTCAATAAATATGGACGTTTAAAACAACGTCATCTAGTCCCAAACTAAGCAAAGCTTGTACTTTGGCAACTAGTGACTGATAGACGTAGTTAAACATACTTTTTTTGTAAATACATACATACCAGACATACTTAGACATACTTTGTAAATACATACATACCATAGATAAAATACTGTAGTAAATTTTAATGTGTATACTTAATAGTTTTCCACTTGTGAGGGTCGAACCCACACCCTCCAGCCCAACAGACAATTGCTGAATCCACTGCGCACAATCGGGTAGTCAATAAAATACTACTACTTAAAACAAATCCGTAGTAATGTCAACTTCCTAAGTATATTAACAACAACTAACTTATGCAATAAGCCATATTTTACCAATGTTTGCAGACCTTTCTTTTATCCGAAAACTAAAATTATTTATAAAAAGAATTGTATTAAAACAACAGTCTCTCATATATTTTAGAATTTAAACGATATATAAACTAAATTTCATACAACTCCAAATTGAATTGCTCCTATATAATTAATTGAAATGTATAACCTTATATTTTTTGATAAATAAATGAATTTTAATTTAATTTAATTTAATTAGAAAATGTAGTTATTGTTGGTAACGTTGGCTCAGCTCCAGACACATTCATCTCGCTGATGGACTTTGTCCGGTTACCGACCGGGCAGAGCCGGGTATAGCCGGGTGAAACCGGATATTTAGGAATAATGTGAATGAAATACTGTATTTTGTAACTGCATATTCGCTCCTGCCTAATAGAAACAAATCTACATCACAATATCGGAGGAAAAAACTGTCTATCTTTAAAAAATTGCAACTTCAAATGCTGATTTTAAGTACTACATTGATTCGACAATCTTCTGCAGACGGAGGCAGCTTCAAGGATGTAAGGAAATTTAAAAGACAAATAACTAATTAGATTTACATATTTAATAAAGAACTCGCTATTGTTGTATAGTTGATTAATATAATAATATTTAATTCAAAGAATGAAACAAACAAAAATTTCAATAGTTTTATTTAATGACATAACCGGGTGAAACCGGATATTTAGGAATACTGCGGATGAAATAGTGTCTATTTTCTCTTTCTAGGCTAAAGAACATAGCTTATCTATTCGTTCAATGAAGAAAAGACAGATGCAAACCAATTTTCTAACTTAAATAATTAACAATATTTTGCAATATGTATTAATAATAGGATAGGAATATTTCTTTAATTTTAACAACAATATTTATATAATATGTATAGAGAAGCCGGGAATAATGATAGTAGGATAGCAATAAATAATAATAAATATAAATAGAATGTTTTAACATAAAGGAGGAGTATCCTTTATGAGGACTATATGAGGACTATGTTATAAATTACTGTGGAACTTAGTGAAGTGTTTTTAAATGACGATGCGGTTCCGCAAAGAGGTAACAATACAGAATATAAATTAAAAATGAATCAATCAAAGCAGACAATGTTGGATTTCGTCGCAACTTTTAAAAATTTCCTACTCCTAAATTTTTCGCAACATCAAAGGTTTTCAATCTATTATGGCAGCCATTTTGTAAATTACAGTTTTCAATTTAACACGTGTCCTAATATTGACGCCGATCGAAATTTTTAATCGCTGTAAGCGTTTACAATACAGCAAATAAATTTTAATTAGAGCTTCGTTTTTTCCCTGACCCAATTAAAATATATTTAAATGCAATTTCGACTTGAAGCTCGGGAAATTCAGAATTTACCTGTAATATATTCACATTTATTCCGTTTTAAAATTACGTTATGAATTATTTGGCGTATGCGAATTTTATTACATGTTAAACTGTTTTATATAAGGCCTTTAAAATGGGTTTTTGTAGATGAAAAGAATAAGTTTAAACGTGTATTTCATAGTTTACATAATAATTGTTTTTTTTTATTAACAGCTTATATGAAATTTTAGATTTGGGACTGACGTCGAGGCTTTGTGCACCGCATGTTTGTATTTAAAAAAAGATCTATGAATGAATGAATATAACTTTATTGCACACAATACAAAACAATAACAATGGAAATACATATATGCAATACGCGGCCTTATCGCTAAAGAGCGATCTCTTCCAGGCTACCTAACGTAGAGTAGAAAGTATTAACAAGAAATAGGTAGGTGGTGCAAAGACAGACATACATAAATAGGAAAAACACATAAAGACAGTTCGTAAAAGGAAAAATAACATACAATACAGAAATGATCAACTAACATTATAAATAAATTCGAAATTAAGTTTGATCGTTTGTTATTACAAAAACTTAACTATGTCTGTGGATTACGTGTGAAATTTATGCGTCTAAAGTAACGGATGGAAGCTAGTATAAACATATAAAATGATATTCAACACAAACAAGACATGAATAAAACAGCCACTACACCCTGTAATTATAACCACAGCTTACTAAAACAATATCAGTAAGTAATGAGCTACGGGCCACCCCGGTATAAATTGTTGAACATTAATATAGTCTGTAATATTTGAGCACCCGGGAGATTTCCCGGACAAGACGGTTAATCAGAAGATAAGGGACATATTTGTACAGGGCAATTTGGAATATAATGGACTAATTTGTAGCTTAATCAAAATTATGTATTGTTTTTTTTTGCGTATTAATAACGATAGTGGATCTTTAATAATATCTACATTTTTGACATGTATTATTCTAAGAATTCGCAATATTAAATATATTTTTTAAAGTAACAATATTCGTGCACTCTTTGCATTGGGTAGGTCAAATTCTTCAGACCAGCTGCTTCGCTCATGTAAAATTTTGTGCCTATAGATGAAAATGCGTAGCAGCCTGTAAAGATGATCGTTCCTTACACAGGTATCTTAAATGAGCTTATCTCGTTTACTTCTAAGATACTTTATCACGACTCGCTTGGCTCCTGCTTAACGCAATGTGGGCGATGGCCCGCCTACGCTTAGGAATTAAGCTTCAATTATAGCGTAAAAGGATAAAATATATAAAGTGTTAAAAAATGAACACACAAAAGAAATACAAAATATATAAACTTTTTCTGTCCTTCTTTTTCATGTACTGTTTTATTATCATAATTGATAGATTGTATTGTGACTTCTTGGTGGAAATGCATTTTAAGTACTGAAATAAAGACTTTTTTATACTATTTCCACTATTTATTTTAAAACCATTATTTAATTACAACCGGTTTCGAGAATTCATCATCAGGTAGTAAACAAATCAAAAAATAACAAAAATGTGTGTAGAAGTTTCGATGACACACTATTAATACGTCACGAAAATAACAGATTAAACAATAAAATCATCTATAGTATATGGTCTATATTAAAAAAAATAAAATCAATTTGTAATGTCAAATAACACATTTAAAATACATAAAATAAATATAATTGTAAGCTAGGGTAGAATATTGAAACAGATTATTAAATTTCTAATCTTCGAATCAATTTTCTATGGTCTTATTATTTATCCATGTCATGGATTATAAAATTAGATAAAATAAATTAATTTTATGTTTTATTATCACTTCTTTTCTCTTATGCAAAGGCATTCCCGTTTTTCATAAGCGGCGTTGAACACTTACCAGGAAGTGAACCGCATACTTATTTACTATATTATTATAAAATAGTGGCTGGGCTCAAACTATGTAATGTATAAATCAAGACCTTTCACTTGATACCACACTCGGCTATATTCATATGAAAATCGCTTATTTCACCCCCCTTCTATTTTCATTACCATTCACTCATTTTTGTACAAAAGATTTTTCTTTATCTATATTAAGATGAGATAAACCATACTAAGAACAAGGACATTCACCTATTTGACCTCCCCTATCATCGAAACCCCCCATCCAATTTTGCTCATCTTCGAACTCGACATTTTCTATTATCTCAAATATTTGCTTTTGAATTTTAATCAAGATCAGATAAACAACACTCCAGTTATCGACGGACAAAGTTATTCATATTTATTACTTACAAACATACAATCGGCCTCTCATCTCGACTCTGAGACCTCGCTTCGCTTGGTCAATAATGCTTAAATCTGAATCATTTTTTAAAGTTGAGCTGATCTTTAAAATTTAATATAGCTTTTGAAACTTACAGAACTTTAATAAAATGTTTCGTAGCGTATTTCATTTAATTTAGAGAACAACGTCCTTTAAATGAATGTAATCCGCTTGCATTGTCCTGAAAACTTAAGCTAAGATAGAGTATATGCATAATTGGTGTGTTAAAATTATTAAAATATGGCCAAAATATACGCATTTATTGCGTAATTTTAACGCAAATATGTCATAAATTAATTCAAAATTAACTTTATTTTAAAACATACTATTAATTATGCAAGCTTGCGCGAATTAATGAACATTACATACATAACTTAAAATTAAATGTTTTCATATTTTCATGATATTAAAGCTTTTTGGAATTACTAATGATATGGAAGAATTATTATTCAATCAGAGACTTATATCTGTAACGTATAATATTTTTTCTAATTTATTTGCTTTAATATTAATAAAACATATGGGTATCGAAGTTAATATAGAGGCATGTCTTAATCATAACATTCTTGCTTAGGGCCGGCCTATAAACAACGGAACGTCATAGATAACAGATACGAATAGTTTTCATTAACAAGGGTTTATAATCAACCAATCGAAATCAAGTTTTGATAGTTAACGCAACGTTTGTTACAGATTCGATTACCGGCCGTTTTCAATATCTATCCCTTTTTTGCTTACTAAAGTCAGACAAATCTATCGATTTTACTTTGATTTCAATATCCTTCTTCTTCTTCTTTTAATTAATGGCAGTCCTGTTGCTGACGGATTTTGCCAATGTCAAGTTTCAATATCCTAACGACGGATACATTTGCTATGACTTTTGTCTATATATTGTCATATAATCTGACATGACAATCTATCGAAAATGGCCGTTAGACTTACGCCTAGTAGGATCTATCCGTAAGTAAAACAACCCGTTACTTTGCATACACGCGGTAAAACCGCGGATAGCATAAATATGCCTATATACTCTAAACCAGTAATTAACAAAAATGTCTATAAAATTTACCAACAACTTCTGAATAAAGCCATCCATCCACGCTAATTCAAGCGTGAAATACCCTCTCAATCACGTGGAATCCATTCGAAACTTCGATAATTGCAATAAAATTTTTATCCGGGCTGTGACCGGGTTACCCGGTGCAGGCCTGTTCGGTCCGTTGCTCCCAGGGTTGCCAGCTTCTACAAAAAAAATAATTTACTGTTATAAACTAATAGAGGGGCTATGTAAAATTATTTATTTATTTTATTTATATTAAGAATCATGTAGTTACCGTTAAAAGATCTTAAATAACTTAAAACTACGGCCCATAAAAAATTAACGCTAAAATAATAAGTGTAATATAAATGTACTGTGATCCTACACAACTGGCCAGTTATAGAACTAGTTAACAACAAATTACAGCTAGTCAAAACGACTATTAGCAAAGTGAGGGTAGATGGGTCGTGACGTCAATAAGACGTTCGAGCACCAGACGCAATTGGTACCAATGCGCCCGTAATGAACTGATGACAGCTAACAAGTAACAAGTGACATTTGCATAGAAATATGACATACAGAACTTGTTAAAACATGAAATCACAAAATGTTGCCGACAATACAATATCTCATTAATTAAGATGAAATTATGTGTGTCATAATAAATTTATTTTATTACTTTCTGTCTTGTTTCTTTCTAAAACTATCTGTAGCAATATTGTATCTATATCTCACTCCCTTAGTTGGTAAGATCAATAAAACAGTCCAACATTCTAACTAAGGTAAAACTAAGCAACACTTCGTAACATTTTATTACAGTTTCAGTATTTTAGAGGCTCTATATTTTCATTGGTCCCATACTATTCCTCATAAAACCATCTATAAATATTGAGAGGCGTAATGGGATAGCTGCAATATCTTTTGGGAAACTTTAAGCAGTATTTTCACATACTTTACTGCCTTCGTGAAGTAACTACATACTTTCAAGGGTTTCGTTAAAGATATTTGTGTTTCAGAGGTGTGAATTCTATATGAGGTCCGTGTCTGTTAAATTAAATATGTGCCTTCTTTAATTTAAGTAACTGGCACTGCCCCGCGGTTTCACTCGCGTATTTGCTGATTCCGGGGCAACTCCGGGATTCAAAGTAGCCTATATGTTATTCTGAACCCTTACATATATGAACACTAAGTTTCATAATAATCGGTTCAGTAGTTCTTGCGTGAAAGAATAATAAAGATACATACGCCTTCACAAACTTTGAAGTTTATAATATTAATAGGATTTACAATCAAACTAAAGTCTTATATCTCAATATAATAAGAGGTTATAAATGTACGTAAGTTTGGATAACACAATCATGCGATTAATTAATCAATTACCGCAAACAAATTAATAACGTAGGTCGACAACCCTACTAGCATCATACCTTGGCTATACGCCAAACAAATAAATCTAAAACGGGTAACCGGTGTGTCGTGATGGATGCCCGGGACATTCTCAGCCGGTTATCCGGGCGTGTCACGTACGAATAAATATTTAACGTACGAGCGGCAGTGGTTATACTGCACCTTGGCTGTACGCCAAGCAAGGTACGAATAAATCTCACCCAGGTAGCTACCTTGATGCCCGGGTCATTCTCACGAAGTTATTTATTTATATATTTCATGCTACCTCAGTTTATATATTTGTACATCAATCACTATAAAACAATTGAATGAATTTGAATAAAATTTAATACATTTAAGCAAGTAAATATGAATACTTTTGGAAACCATAGTTATTATGTGTTTTAGTTATAGTTTATACGCTAAGCAAAGTAAGAAGTTTACACAACGGTTACTCGCGTTAGTTTTAGTTAAATATATTAAAATATTACTATTTGACTATAAATAACGCTAAAATGAGTGAATGAATTTGTATGAAATGTAGCATACACTTGGTTTATAATTGGATACATATTATGTACACCTACAATCTAGGTATGTGTTATATATGTAAGTATTCTTAGTTGCATCTACGTATAACTCGTGTCATTAAAGCAGTTCGTTACCGACCGTCTCGTGCTCCATTTGTCCCTTGTCTGCATATTATTCAGTATACATAGAAAAAGACGCTGATTGAACTAAATTACTATTAGTAATACATGAATACACATGGCAAACATAGCTGCTATGTACTTGGCTATACGCCAGGGTATAAATAAATCTAACCCGAGTAACCGGTGTGCCGTGATAGGACATTCACACACGGTTATCCGACCGTGTGTCACGTACTTTATTGCCTTTTAAAGTATAGCGTACATATTGATTCCCCTCCGTTTATATAAGGTGTTACATAGCTAGCGTTTCATTTGTTTATAGGTCATTCAGAACATGCAAACACGTAAAAAGCAATGAAAAGGGTCGGCGAGACTTTGTTAATTTAATATGATTTATTTATTGAACGATTTTTTGCCGCCGTTCTCTTATACGCTTTCTCCTACCAATATCTCGTTCTTGAACTCGCTTTCCAATGATTTAGGTTCTTTGCTTTCAACCTTTCTTAATCGTTCATTGACCCGCATTGCTAGTCAATTGATACATCATGTAAGCATGAAGTTCAATAAAAAAATCATATTAAATTAACAATGCCTCGTCGACCCTTTTCATTATTTCGTACGTGTTTAGGACCATGTTCTGAATGTCCTGTAAACGAATGAAATGCTAGCTTTGTAGAACTTATATACTATATTTGGATATAATGGATTGAATGAAATTTACTACTTCTATCTGGGTATGAATAAAAAGTCACGGGTGGAAGCAAATAAACTACTTTTACTTAAACGACTATCCATAGCTTACTTTGGGACTAGATAGCCTTATGTTAAATGTCTATAAATATTTATTTACTAATAATATGTGAATACGCATGCAAACATATTAGCTGTACCTTGGCTGTACGCCAGGCAAGGTATAAATCTCACCCGGGTAACCGGTGCACCGTGATGGATGTCCGGGACATTCTCACACGGTTATCCGGGGGGTGTCACAAAGCGGGGATTTATTTGTAGTGGGATACATTGCGAGCCTTATGGGTGCAATTTTGCTAAGTTCGGTTAAAGATTTATTTGTTAGAAATTATTGAAAATAAAATAAAACGCCGGCAAGGAAAACAGATAAAAGACCTTGATTGCATGTAATCTAGTCATCGTTTTTTTTTAAAAAAAAAAGAAATGAAATAGTTATGGGATCAGCCAGGAATAATGTTATGTCAGTCTCCAATTATTAAAATGTTCTAATAAAAGAATTATTTCTCTACACAAAATGTGGAATTAAACTTATAATAAACAATCCGGAAATCTTGAAAATTACATAACAGGTAAGAATGGATTTCGCGAATTAACCGGTGCACCGTGATGGATGTCCGGGACATTCTCACACGGTTATCCGGGGGGTGTCACAAAGCGGGGATTTATGTGTAGTGGGATACATTGCGAGCCTTATGGGTGCAATTTTGCTAAGTTTGGTTAAAGATTTATTTGTTAGAAATTATTGAAAATAAAATAAAACGCTGGCAAGGAAAACAGATAAAAGACCTTGATTGCATGTAATCTAGTCATCGTTTTTTTTTTTTTTAAAAGAAATGAAATAGTTATGGGATCAGCCAGGAATAATGTTATGTCAGTCTCCAATTATTAAAATGTTCTAATATAAGAATTATTTCTCTACACAAAATATGGAATTAAACTTATATTAAACAATCCGGAAATCTTGAAAATTACTAGACAAATAATGATGAAATTTATCTTCAGGTAAGAATGGATTTCGCGAATTAACCGGTGCACCGTGATGGATGTCCGGGACATTCTCACACGGTTATCCGGGGTGTGTCACGGGTAAAGCGGGGATTTATGTGTAGTGGGATACATTGCGAGCCTTATAGGCGCAATTTTGCTAAGTTTGGTTAAAGATTTATTTGTTAGAAATTATTGAAAATAAAATAAAACGCCGGCAAGGAAAACAGATAAAAGACCTTGATTGCGTGTAATCTAGTCATTGTCTTTTTTAAGAATAATAAATAAAATAGTTATGGTATCAGCCAGGAATAATGTTATGTCAGTCTCCAATTATTAAAATGTTCTAATATAAGAATTATTTCTCTACACAAAATATGGAATTAAACTAATAATCCGTAAATCTTGAAAATTACTAGACAAATAATGATGAAATTTATCTTCAGGTAAGAATGGATTTCGCGAATTAGCCGGTGCACCGTGATGGATCTCCGGGACATTCTCACACGGTAATCGGGGGGGTGTCACGGGTAAAGCGGGGATTTATGTGTAGTGGGAAACATTGCGAGCCTTATGGGTGCAATTTTGCTAAGTTGTTTGACCTTTCTGTGAAATTAATTTGGTATATCTTTGTATGGGTTTGGTTTAGTATGTAAGATAAAGGTGTTTCAAAATAAATAAATATTCCTGGATATTTAACACAACATCTTCTAGTCCCAAACTAAGCAGAGCTTGTACTATGGAAACTAGACAATTGATAGACAATTAAACATACTCTTTTTTTGTAAATACATGCATACTATAGATAAATAACCCAGACAGTAGAAAATTACAATGTTCATCACTTCATAATTTCCTGCTCATGGGGATCGAACCCACAGCCTCCAGCGCAATAGACCATTGCCACATCCAATGTACCAATCGGATCGTCAAAGAAGAAAAAGCATAAGTAGTCAGTAGTTTAGTTAACCTCCGTGTCAGTTGCTGGTAACATAGATGCTTCAATACAAATTACATATTTATAAGCTCCGTCGAAATCTAAATAAAATTGTATCGTTTTTATCAAATAACACTTACGTAACGTAAAGTTATGCCTATTTTAAGGCATAACTTTTCAATATATACGCCCACGACCCTGTCCCATAAATCGACGATATTTTAGTAGGTTCTAAGCTAATAAAAGGATATATTTAGTTTATGGGACACCCTGTATAATAAAGTGGAGCACCCCGTGGTGTTAATCGCGTGAAGAAGCGCCTTTTATCCTATAGTAGCCACTTCGTCTAACCCTACTTAAACTTTATTCGCGATATTAATTCGCGAAATCCATTCTTACCTGAAGATAAATTTCATCATTATTTGTCTAGTAATTTTCAAGATTTACGGATTGTTCAATATAAGTTTGATCCTTTATTTTGTGTACAGAATAACTCTAATATTAATTAATTATTTTAATTAATTCTAATATTAGATACATATCTAGATACTAGATTTTTTTGTAAATACATACACAATATAGATAAATAACACCCAGACAGTAGAAAATTACAATATTCATCACATCATAATTTTCTGCTCGTGGTGATCGAACCCCCACCCTCTGGCGCAATAGACCATTGCTGAACCACTGCGCCAATCGGGTCGTCGTTATGAGTTACTTATCTTTGTATATATAAAAGAAAGTCGTGTTAGTTACTTCACTTATAACTTAAGAACGGCTGAACCGATTTAGCTGAAAATTCCTAGGCAGAAGGCTTAGGACCAGGAGAATGACATAGGATACTTTTAATCCCGGAAATCCCACGGGATCGGGCTATATACGCGGGCGAAACCGCGGGGCACAGCTAGTAGGTATATATAAAACTATAACAGTAGCTGAAATTTTCACAAAATATCTTTCTAACATTTGCGACGACGCTATTTTCAGGAAACTCATTGTGAACGTTCTTTTTGATAAAACAAAGTTAAATTTCGGGTTGAATAACGAACTGTGGGTTAACGCGATAAAGAAACGAGTAAATACGGCAATCTTTGCACAAAAGAATCCCTGTATTGATTGCGATGTTTGAGAATTGTGTTCGAGTGTTTTGAACATTTACGAGTTCCTTTTGTTAACTATGTAGTAATGATTAACAAGCCCTTTATTGTAAAGACTGAAGACTGATAATAATTGTTTCTCTTATTGTTATTTTATCATGAAGTACCGTTTTCTTGAAAAGTCCCTCGTCTAAAAATTATATTATTATAGGTGTGCTCCGCGTTTTCAACCGCGTGTAGCCCATGGAATTTCCGGAATTAAAAGTCATTTGTCATTCTTGTGGTCCTAAGCTATCTCTCTACGAATTTTCTGCAGAATTGATCCAGCACAACGAGTTATAAGTGTTCTAACAAACCCTATTATTTTTTAGTTATTTTCTAAATTTAGTTTATTTTCTCAATTCACACCCACTTTATTAGAACGTTATGACATTTATTTTTCCCAGCAGATTCTATTGGTGTCCTACTATCAAGTCGAAAATTGCGCGAAAAATGAATAAACTTTATAGAAATGTCTCTAGATGACAACGCAACGTACAGTACCTACGGTGCAAAATGTTACAAAAAATTTTTTGGTTAAAGCAAAGTTAAATTTCGGTCTGAATAACGAACTGTGGGTTAACGCGATAAAGAAATTAATTCATTTGGAAATCTTTGAGCCAGAGAATTCTAGTATCGATTGCGATGTTCGAGAGAATTGAGTGTCTACAATTTGGGATGGT
>LQNK01000723.1:106784-122121 GCA_001586405.1 Phoebis sennae
CCCCCCCCCCCCCCACGAAACACTGCTTATTTATAATATTGTTTCACGCCGATCTTCTGCTGGGTGGTATACACCGGTTCGAGCTTGGCCCAATGGTGAAATGATCGGTTTTATTCGATAACACATTTCTTTATTTGGTACCTTTTTTCAAAAATGTAGGGGAGAGTGGCCAGCTGGATCATCCCCCCCCCTCAACATTACGGCGGTGCACAGATAATAAAAAAAGGAAGGCGTTAGTCTGAAAATTGGCATACTCATACACATTATAGTCTCTACTTCGACATAATCTCTGAAGGGGAGATTTACCTCCTGTGGATTAATTTGACGTCAAGTTTCCGATTCTCGTAAGGAAGTTAGTAATATATATTGCATGTAACATTAAGTTCTAAGCTAAGTAAATCTTGTATTAAACTTATAAATATACACAAATATGTGGATCATATTCGTCATTCAATATTTTTTAGTTTTGGGGATCAAATCTATACCCTCTGTCACAATAAAGCTAGTAGAACAGCTCAACCGAGTAAATAGCAAATCTGCACTTATATTATAAAGATGAAAACTTTGTTTGTTTGTAATGAATAGGCCTCTAAAATTACTGGACCAATTTTAATAACTCTTTCACCATTCGAAAGCTACATTATCGACCAGTAACATAGGCTATATTATAGGTGTTATAATATGCTACGGGAGCGAAGCCGCGCGGAATAGCTAGTGTCAAATAAAAGACACAGACTCAGTAGGGGATACATATAGTTTTGTTTGTTTAAACTTAATAGCTTAACAACTCTAAGTGCCGAATAAATAAAGAATCGAAGAAACTTTTCTTTTTTTAGCTGTTTTTTTAACAATTAGTAGGCCATTTTTCTAGACGCGTCTACGTCATACAGACAATAAATGAATGAGTGAATTCTAGAACACAGAACAACACATAAAAGGCGGTCTTATTCCAATAGCAATTCCTTCCAGACAACTTCGTACTTAGCGAGAGTTAACCTCGATTATTTGACATAAAGTCCCCGATTCCCGTAAGTTATATCGCATGTAATATTAACTGAATTTCGTAAATTGTTTCCTCAACTTGGTACATTTGTCAAGTTCCCATGTAAAGTTTAGTGGAACAAATTACTATTAGTCTACTTATGGATAATGGAAGGAAATTATGTTATAAATGTAGGTTAATGCTATTATTTGGTGAAATAATCATCCTATTATACAGGCAAATTAATCATATAAGAGCAAGAAACTCGGAATAAGACATAGGTTGCAATAAACTTGCAAAAACTTTATTATGACACCCTATAAGTTCATTTTTTTATGTAAGAGCAGGCAAACAGAATGTTCACATGATGTTAAGTGACTGACCGCAGCCCATGAACATCTACAACATCGAAGTGTTGCAGATGCCTTGCCGGCTCGAAAGAAGGAGAGGTAATGCGCTACTTACCATCTAGTAGTTTTGAATAAAACAGGAAACAAACTATAACAATAATTTGAAAAAAAAAATCTTTATTACCTTTTAAAATGGGCTGCAGTCAGTCACTTAACATCAGGTGAACTGCATGCTCCGCTTGCCTGCTATAGTATAACAAAAAAAATAAAAAGACTATATTAAAATTGTTTGCTTGTTAAGTTTGTACCACACGCTGAAAATTTACAACATGATATAATATATTATCTTTTTAATGAAATAATTACCGCCTGAAATAAATGCAGTTCCTAGGAAACGTATGAAAGAATTTACACAAGTATTATACGAGTATGTCTCGATAATTTTAATATATGGATTTCGTGGAAGTAACATCATAATAATATCGATATTTGTTTCCGCTATTATACAATGCTTTTAGTCATATATTGATTATTATACAATTATTTTACTTCAATTAATTATTTATTTTACATCATGATATTATAAAACGTTTCGTAACAGTAAGGTACGAATACAACACTTACAATAATAGTCAATGGACACACCATTTAAGAGAGGGTAAGTGATAATATCATAAACAGATACATGGCGCTAGTCTTACTTTATGACAATTTCCAATAATAATTAATAACAATATTAAATGCAAAGTTAACTAATGCATTTAAATCTTAAAACATTCAAGACTACATACAAAATAATATTCTATAATTAATTAAATAATTGGCACCACGACATTATACTATTCACTGGTCGATTCTGTAAAACACGATTTTCGATTTCGAATCTCTTCTCGACTCTCACCCTCACTTCGAAAATCACTTCGATTCTCACATTTTTAGTATTCTGTAACGTCAATGTCGCTCAAGTGAAGTGAAATGAGTTTCGATATGTCGAGTGAAATTACGTCATAAATTAGTGATGACCTTTTTAGGTTACAGTTTTAGATGATCATTTACGATTACATTAAAAAAAATAATAAACTATTATTTGAATGTATTTCGTCCACGGTTACACATTATTGTTATAATTGAGACGTTTATTCACAAAAAATAATTTTTAAACTCGATTTATTTGAAAAAAACATCTTATACACCTTAAATACTTTTTTCAAATAAAAAATAAACGATGAAGTCTCTGACACTTTCAGACTTTGAAAAGTCAAAATACCGATTTGTTAGAATAATGCTAAGCGAAATTGTTACAAATATTATCAATAATTAATCATTTTAAGCATTATTTAGACGCTGAAGAAGGCAATATTTTGTGGTGGATGGAGGATTTATATCTCTACTCTGACAATATTTCTTAGTTTGGAATTTCTGAAAATGTATCGAATGGAAGCAAGGATGAAAACGTTTCTGGAAAACTATAGCAACTATTAGAAGGAGACCTACGTACGACCTACGATATGGCCAAACGCCTATTGCTTTTGTCAGATATATTATATAGTGATCAAGTTGTGTATGTTAAAATATGTTTTTCTTATAAAAGTATATACACCTTAAAAAAGCAAAGATAAATAAACTTGCATCACTTACTATGTTGGTCTGTTTTATTATTTCTTTATACAATAGTAACGAATTTTTGTTTAAAACGACATTAAATGTTGATGGTTTATACATTAGTGTAGGTTTCTTAAAACTTAAATACCTATACGATTATATTTTCTTAAATAAGAAATGACACATTCAATGAGAGACTTTGTTTATAAATTAATAGATCTTATTTTAATAATTATAATCTTTATTATACAGAAATTCATACGTTATTATGATCGAAATCCTTAAAAAAATTATGTAGAATGCAAATTAATTTCCATAATTTCCAATATGTAAGTCTTGTGGTCTTGTGTTTAATTCTTAGTGGTCTCTTCTACACGCAACAATTTCTTCGGAATACTAAAAAAACAGCTATTTTGAAACATTATTGTACTTAGGAACGTACATTTCCAAACTTTGTAACAATCCTTGCTCTAGAAATGGCATAAAAATGAAATAAACCAACATTTCTGAGTTTTCAATTGTATTTTCACTCACAAAATACCTATCGTATTATTTGACGTATGGAATCGAAGTATGATTCCGAATATTGATCAAAAACTTTTTACAGAATACCTTTATTTGTCAAATATTTCATTTTTCACTTATAAATAGTTCAGCTACTCTACGCTGTCCCTCGTTGGCGCTATGGTCGATTTTCACAATGTTACAGAATACGAATTTGACATTTCAACGCGGATTCGCAAGCGAAGTCGAATATGTGATGTTAACAGAATCGACCTGTTGACTTTTCGGTTAATGAACAAACAATACCCTCCTTTCTTTATAAATTCACAGCCCATATTTTTTACCAACATTTTGTCGCAAAAACGAAAGATCGACTAGTCCCTTCGGTCTCAAAGTTACATAAAAATATACACTCAAATTAATTACAATGAGCGTAATAAACCCACGTTAAACATACTCTCAAACGTTATTAAAAGTAAGGACGAAAAACGGCATTCTTAATGCACGTAGCAAAAGTTTTGTTTGCAGAATATTTAAATTTCATTCCGTTGCGAACATTTGGCCGCCATGTTTTTTCTATTTTCATTAAGGCTTGTGAAACTACTTTTATGTGGTCATCTGATTTTATTTGTAGCAATGTTACTTTTATCTTATCTATTCATTTTTAGAAGTTTTTACTCGTAGAGTATGCCAGCTTTACCATAAATATATAATTATTTATAAGCGGTATAATACATTATACAGAACCGTTGCATCACTGAGAAAAGGCCTTGACAGACAAACGGATAACTATATATTCCTATTTCTTTCATTTTATTTTATAGCTCTTTTTTGGGAAACAAATTTTCCTTATGCTATAGTTTATACATATTTAAAAGTTCTTGTGTGCTCTTTGGCATCAAGTCTCCTCTAACCTCTTCCAAGTCTCCCGTTCCCTTGCCAATCTCATCCATCTTCTTTCCGTCATTTTGATGAGTTCATCGTCCCACACGGTCATCCGTTGACTGGCTCTCGCCTTTTCCTCTTTCCTTCTCTAAGATGCCATAGCTACACCAACTTACTCAATTTATCATTTCCTCTCATTATGTGTCCAGTCATTTCCACTTCAAACGCCTCAGCTCTGAAACCACATGCACAACTGGTGCATGCAACTTTTCCTGATGATGTTATGGTTTATCACGTAAAATTTGTCCATTCTGTACCACAGAATTGGAAAATGTCAACAAAAATTGCAATTGAATAGCAAATGGTAAAGACTACTAAAGAAGTACAAAAACATATTTTTAATAAAATGGCAGTTGAACGTGGTTTCGGAGAATTGGGGAAGCTTGCAACGGGGAAGTCCGTCAGAAAACATGATTTTACTATTCAGAAAAAATATTATCTAAGCCCTGAGGCTATTAAAATCGGTTCAATGATTCAGCGTGAAAGCGTAACAGACAGTTACTTTCGCATTATAATATTAGTTCTTGCCCGGGGATTCGCTTGCGTAAATCTTTTTTCCAGTCCCCGTGAGGTTTGATCAAAGTCTTTATTAGCGGATGTCTACGTTATAACATCTACCTGCATGCCTTATTTCAGCCCGATCCGTCCAGCGGTTTGGGCTGTGCGTTGATAGATCACTATGTCAAGCAGTTTGCTGTTTCCATTCGACCCTACAGTCTCCGTGCACTTTTGATAGCTTATTTAGGCAGGTTAAGATTATTTGCTACTTTTTCAGTCATCATTTTAGTATCTTCTTGGTTTATTATTTTATACTATCTTACTGGCATATTTGAAATTTCGATGTATTTACCTAGGCACCGACACGTGTTTCAAGGTTGTTATTTTTATTTATTTATCTTTAAGTTTTATATATATAGATAGAGTTACTAACATACATCCATCTTCACACTTTCAATTTCTAATATTTTTAGGAAGAGGGAATTATAGACACCAAATTTATTAAAGAAAAATATGTTATCTGTATACATAAATATTTTATCTGTGTAAATTTAAATTTCACGCCTTCCATCTAACATCTTGTTCTTGTAATGTATGTACGATATAAACATAATTCTAATAAAAAGTGTGTTAATAACCAGCAAAGTATTTGCAACAAAATTTAACAGTGGAAATGTACGCTTAATGCAAACGAGAGAACTAGTCAGTGAAATGTGCAGATCCTGTTGAATTAGGAGTCTCTTTGTACGTAAATATACGGGTAAATACAGCCTGTGTCAGTGCTGGAATACAGGAACAGTAGGAATTACTGAAATCTTCGTTAAATACAGCTGTTTTTGTTTGTTAAAATTGTATGTGAGGTACTATATAAAATTGGAAATGTGTTCTTTGGATATTTGTTATGCAATCAATGAAAAGTTGAATGGTTTGGGATGACATTAAATCCATTGTTATATATAATTATTGATAAGTATTTATAATTAATCTATTTTATATATTGACGATCATAAGTGTTCATTTATAACCTAAATGAGAAATAAAGAATTGAATTAAATTGAATAGAAATGTTGTTAAGATTTAAGTCGTTTTATTAGTATGAAAGCTAAATGCTACGTTGCTTATTTATTATTGTTCAGTATAAGTTGTTAATCTCGGTGATCGCAGATTAACTAAAAATAAAATAAATAAATAAAAATGTACAGAAACCTTGTTGCACTAGTATAAAAGTAACACCAAAATTAGTTTACAGATAAACCCAGCAACAAAGTTATGATTGTAGTTCAGAATTCATGGGAACATTTAGTACATTGCAACTTAGTTTAATATTCACAGGCGGTGAGGAATTCATTTAACTTGGGGAGTTTATTTAAGTAAAGCTTCAATCAAAGTTATTCTATGTTTATGTTATTTTATAATATACTAGCTCGCTTCGGTCTCGTAGCATGTTATATAACCTTTGAGTTATATGGCCGGGCGATTGTATGTTTGTATGTAAGTATGAAAAACTTTGTCCAGCGATAACTTGAGTATCGTGTATCCGATCTTGATAAAAATTAGTAGATGAGTAGTTCAGGTAAAGAAAATGTTGAGTACAAAAATGAACATAAGGGGGGATAAGGAAGATGGGGGGTATCGAAAGAAAGGTCCTGTTAAAACATTTCAACACGAGGTCTAGTTCGGGGCGAGCCACTAGTTATTATAATGATAGACCTATATAGACAGATAGAGGTAGGAAACATTTTACAGTAGTATAATTTAAGTATTTAGAATCCATAGGTATTTATTAAATCAGGAGACTATTGCCAATATCAACACAAATTTTTAAAATACCCCTGAGCTATTTTAAATGATGTGTAATCATTCATCAAAAAATGTCACACCAAAATCCTATGTCTATTCTGACGAATCGAATATAAAAAAAGATAATGTTCAAAAATGTTCAGAGCAGCTGAACGATTTTTGAATTTAAAATACGAACCTAGCTATAAAAAAAACACGTAAATTTGTTTATCAAAAAGTCTATCCAGCCAAATCCAGTCCAGTGCGTGATTGGCACAAAAGACAAAATAAACCTCCAAAAAACGTATTCCAATTTTAAAACTCCCGCGACAAACTTGACCGACATCTAAAAACAGCTGAACGCAGCGAAATTCACTCGCTTTATTACATTTGGCTTTCTTTTGTCGCTATTTCCATTTATTTACGGATTTAACGTTACGGCCCTCATTGTTTTCGTAATCATTTACGAAATGCTGAGCATTTTTTCAGCGTATTTCATTATTTTAAAATGAAGGTTTCGTTTTGTTTGCGTTTCAAGAGTGAATGAAACGGACTTTTAATATGTTGATATATTTTGCTGGTATTGATGTGAACAAAGAAGTTTCAACAATACAGAAGGTTTTAATATTTTCATATAAAACCACCGATTTTCTTGAAATAAAATTTCATCGTTTTTATATTGATACAATTTACTGATTTATACATTTTTACGAAACAATTATATTTTGTTTAAAAACTCAAAGAATATTCCCAACAATCTGAGTTATTTTATTTAACAGTAGAGAGGGCAAACATATTTTAAACAAGAACTTATAAATTATTATTAACCACGTTCCGCGGTTTTACTCGCGTGACTTCTGATCCCGTGGCATCTCGGGATTAAAAGTAGCCTATATGTTATTCTGAACTCTTATCTATATGTATACTAACTTTCATCATCATCGATTCAGTAGTTTTTGCGTGAAAGAGTAACAAACACACATATATACAAACATCCTGACAAACTTTCGCATTTATATTATTAGTAAGATTTCACTCATTTGGAGTGTGTCAAGGGTGTATACTGAAACCTCAAAGTTATATAACTTACAAAATTGTAATCAAAAAACGTTCAATCATAAACACACACTGTTCGCTACAGACGTTCACAACTTTGATAGTATATGGACTAAGATTCTTCAAGCAGTAAGTAATTACGTTAACAGAACTTTGGACGGGTATAGAATAATATGAAATAGCTTGGAACGTTCAGAAATCTATGAATAATTGATGCTTGATTTACATTTTGTTAGCGCAAACGGTTACTAAGAAGGTATTTATAAAGACTTTGTTCTTAGGAGAATAGTGAAAAGTAGAAGTCGAAAGAAAATTTTTGTTCTTATCTTTATAAATGAAATCTTTTAATGTAATCTTCATTATTCGTTGTAGTCTGAATATAACCTATTTTGATAACATAGATACATAGTGTTATAGTAAAAACTATTTCATAATACGGATATTTAAATGTGTGTTAAATGTCCAGGAATATTTATTTATTATTTATTTATTTATTTATAAGCGATGGATGAAGTTTTATTTAATCTATCAACAATATTTTTGAATATGGGATAAAGCACTGTGTTACATGTCACAAACATGTCTGGCGAATTTTGAAGTTCTGGAGAACAACGAGTCAGAACTACTGAGTTGTATGACGGTATGCATAGAACCGTATCGTAGAATACAATTTGTGGTAAATCATGAGTTTAGAATTGATGATAGAGAAAACTTGTCAACTTTCAGCTACAGTTAACGTAAGGGATAAAGGCCCATCCTGTTGTACTCCTCTTTTGATTTTCCATCATTAATTCTCTCCTTCAAGCCGGTAAGGCATCTGCGACACTCTGGTGTTATTCATGGGTTGCGGTCAGTCACTAAACATTAGGTTAACTGCATGCTCCGCTTGCCTGCTGTAGCATAAAAAGATCAGCTCTAAGGTATTAGTAAAGTAATAAATTATCCGTGTCTAAGGAAATAGAGCATGAGACAACATAAACGTAGTATGATACTGTGTTTCATTGAATTTTCTTCAAAGGGGTTTCAACCCTGGAAAGAATAGCGTTGATTCGTTGATCGTAGCATTGTCTCTCGTGATATCATTGCAAGCCTAACCTTATTAAGTGGTATGGGCTTGAACATATACATGTGATGTCGCACATTTTTATTTTTTGGTGCTATCTAAGACCTTATTTTAAGCTAGAGCAGGCCTACGCCTTATAAGAACAAAATATATTTAAATGGCCATAATCTTTTTGCCACCTAAATTCTGTGGCATTAAAATTACCTAATCACATTTTCTGTACCCCTCAGTCCCCATTGAACATTACATTCAACTCGACGCCCTTAATCTGACATAACAATGGCATTTATAAATTGTAAGCCACTCTGTTTGTATTCTAGTAAGATCAAATCAATGAATTTCCCACGACGTAACACTATCGCTTTGTATTGTATATCTTTTTCAACTTCCGAATGCGTTACGAAACTCTTCTAGTTTTTGCTGGGTTTAGTTTTCCTTGACGGCCTTATTTATTACTAGCCACGCCCTGGTTTCACCCGCGTATGTAACTTCTGATCCCGTGGGAATTCTGGGATTAGAAGTAGCTTATACGTTACTCTGGATCCTTATATGAGTACCAAGTTTCATCACAATCGGTTCTGTAATTTTTCCACAAGAGCAACACGCATACACACGCACGCATACATACATACATCCTCACAAACTTTACATTTATAATATTATTTGGATTAGATCTGTTGTTGAATTTTCTGTTGAATGTTTCAACCAAAAAAACAAACGAAGGTAGAAATAAAAAATCATAAGAATCACACTGGAATAATAGATGGGTCAGATCAGATACAGAGGTATCAGTAAATTTTTGTTCTAATGAATAAAGATTTTCATCAGACCAAAAAGTACGTATCGTTTTAAATGCTATCAACCCATGCTTATCATATGCTGGTAAGCTCCTTACTGCCTGATTTGTACAAACTATCTGCCTGTTATAACAAAGCAATGTTCTACAATTCTGCAATTTAATAAACCGTCAAAGCAAGTGTTAACATCGATTCCCCGTGGGGCAACGCTAACAATGGCGTCCTAACGACCCCACGCATTGTCTCAAACAGGCTTCGTGCCGGATCGACATCTTATAAATCAGATTTAATTAATACTTATCAGAAGGAATCCATGCTCAGTATAATGCCTTCCTGACCAATTTTGTAGAGAGTCCACTGTCGGACATAGGCCTCTCCAGAAGATTTCCAATACAACCTGTCACAGGCGGCCTGCATCCAGCGCCTCTCTGCCACTTTTATCAGGTCGTCTGTCCACCTTGTCGAAGGTCTACCTCTGCTTCGTCGTATTCATACATACTATAAATAAATTAACACCTAGACAGTGGAAAATTACAATGTCGAACGAACCCACACCCTCTGGCGCAATATACCATTGTCATATCCACTGCGCCAATCGGGTCGTCAAAATCAAGTGTTAACATCGATTCCCCGTGGGGCAACTTTAACAATGGCGTCCTAACGACCCTGCGCATTGTTCCAAACAGGCTTCGTGCCGGATCGGCACCTTATAAATCAGCTTTAATTAATACTTATCAGATGGAATCCATGCTCAGTTAAATGGTAATGCCTTCGACCGTTATCGGTCATGGTGGCCAATATCAACAGAAATCAACCAGGTACGTAGGAGATGTTATAGTGCTCAAGTATAGCACAGGTGCGCTCTCTATTCCTTCACTCTTATAATCCGATGGGACGGCAGACCGACCGCAAGCTTTATTATCTTATCCTTCTTTCTACTTATCCTATTATTATAGATGTAAAATTTTTGGATATTTAGATGTTTGGATGTTTGCGTGTAAATCACGATACTGCTGAATGGATTTTGATGAAATTTCTATCTGGATCAGCTGAAATAGGATAGCTGTTATTCATCTCTAGTGTTTTTTTATTTTTATATGACTCCGCAAATTCAAGGCAAGTGTTAACATTGATTCTCGTGGGGTAAGGTTAACAATGGCGTCCTACCGACCCTACCCATTGTTCCAAACACGCTTCAAGCCGGATCGACACCTGATAAATAGCTTTAATTAATGCTGATGATGCAAAATCAACTTTTTTGGCTTCTTTGCTTATTCCTTGAAAAATATTAATTGGATGGACTTATAAAATTTCCTTCTTAGAATCTACGTAATGGAATTAACAAGCAGTTTCACTACGGATGGTTAGTTTCAAGATAGCGATGCTTTAGGCCCGGTTCCTATAAACGACAGAACGTTATAACAGATCCAAATCGTTTTTATTAACGAGTGGTTATTATCAAACAATCGGAACCAAGTATTGGTAGTTATGTTAACGCCTCGTTTATACACTTTTGACTTACGCTTAGTAGGATATTGTATTGTCCGTAAGTCAAATGACTTGTTTTATTTTTATAGGAACTTGGCATTAGACAACGTGAAAAATGAAGTATTCTTTTTACAGAGAAATATTATATTCAATAAACTTACTTTGTTCCGTGGCTTCGCTGGCATAAAATTCGGGGTTTTTAAATCAAGGCAGATAATTTTACGAAATTTCATCAAAATAATTACAGTAGTTGCGCCATCATTGGCACACAAACATACGAGCAAACACATTTTAATATAAGTTTGGTTTATGATCTTTTTGATTATTATCTATATCTAGAGAGAGTAGAGACTCGAGACGAATATACAGAAATGTTGTTATTTTTCATTCACAATAAACATACAAAAGCAAATGTAAAACGTTGTTAAAATATATTAAAAAATTGAAATACTATTGATAGAACATCATTCGTTTCAAAAATTCTTAAATAAAAATAAACCGTTAAAATGAATTCAATAACAATATCATCCTCAGCTTTTATTACGATAATATAAAACCTGAATTCGTGATTCTCTTGTTATCGAAAATAGTATTTATTCGCTTGAAATAGGGTCCCTTTTGGTAATGAAATTATGTCATCAGTTGGAGCACGAAATTCAGCGGTTTCAGCTCTCGATAACGATAGACTAAGAGCTGGTTATTAAAACAACATGTACTCATAAAGATAAACCTAGAGCCAGTTACTAAAACAAATTAAAGACAAATTTATGTACAGTAACTAGGATTCGTAAGTCGGTTAATATTTTGTTGCTTGTGATAGCTAATTTGACGATAGTAGATAGTATGCAGTAAATATAAAGTACAAAACTCTAGAGTCGTAGAGGTGAATGTTTGTCCGATCTTGATAAAATTTCGTTAACGAATAGTAAAGATAAAGAAAAATCTTCTGCGGTGGGGTATAATCAAGAATGGGGGAGGCGTGAAAAAGGCGATTTTCAAAAAATATAGCCGAGTTTAGTATCAAATGAAAGGTACACTACAACACAAGTTATAGCTCGGCCACTAGTTTAGTCGGTGCAAAAGTTGATAAATGCTCCTGCGAGCTATCATCTTCATCATATCAACGAAAAAAGACCAATTTTTCATTTCCCCACTACGAATTTATTTGGAATGTACCGCCCGGGGTATGGGCCCCGAATTCCCCCTCTCCGGATTCTAGCCTGGTTGATACTATAGTAATAATAATAATTTATTTGTTGCCTAAATTTTTACATATTAAATTACATGTTACATTTTGGACCCCAAACTAGGACAGCCTGTATTTCGGAAAACAAATATATTTAAATTAAAATTAAACAAAAGATAACAAAATGAAAAACTAATAATAAAAATGGTTAGCATATGTGTGTGTGTGTGTATGTGTGTGAGAGCGAGAGAGTGTGGAGTTACATACTATCTCAATTTATTGTCTGCTAAGTACGTTTCAATAAATGCCTCTTAAGAACAACTAGCGTTATAAAACACCAATAAAACTATACCAATAAATCCTGCGTCGAACCCATTTCATACCGGCTAAAGGTATTTTCTTTTCTGCATTTTATCACGCTCCGATATTCCATTCACACGTTTTAAATCGTCGGGGAATAACCTGAATCCAAGATGCACTGGAATCTTGGATAAAACGTACTAAACCTGAATTGATTCCGTTTTTCCGTTACTCGATTTGAATTTAAAATGTTCTAGAACGATCCTTGAATATTGCTAATATTTAAATCTTTTTAGATATCAACGTTGGAGAACGTTTATTTGCTTGCTATTTAAGATAAGTTTATCTTTTATCTTTTATTCTACACTAATATTATAAAAAATATATTTTGTTAGTGTTTCTTTGAATTGAATATGCTCCGAAACTACTGAAACGATTTGAAAAATTATTTTACCATTACAATCCTATATTATGACCTGATGAAAATAGGCTATATAACATTGTGATTTTGCGCATTTACCGCAGTATTTGTCTATAGTATTAATTTCCTTAACCACGGGTTGCCTAGAAGAGATCGCTCATTCGATAAGGCCGCCCTTTTTGTACTGTATCTTTTGCTATACTATAATTTGAAAGCGCAGAACGTCTGATAACTATAAACATTGCGTTTTTAAGCATGAAAGTGAAATTTTGTCTGAAATTTGTCTGACAGTTAAATAAATACTAAAATATTGATATTAATTAAAATTAAATAACAAAAACTAAATTTTAGATAGCATTAGTTATATATTACCCGTGTAACGATGGGTTAGAATACATGTGTTGCCACGCTATTTCTACACGTGGGTGTCGTAAGAGGCGACAGAGGGTAATTCTGCTGCATAACATTTCCAGTAATAAAAGAGTAGGAGCCGAGCATTGGACGATTGGGCCAAGCTCGCACCGGAGTAAAAAATATTTCTTAGAATGTCCAGATGTGCCAAAAAGCAAAAGAACTTTTACGTAGTTCTTCAAAGCAAGGTTAGAATAAGCGACCGTACACTCTTTGTGAAAATTTACATTTAACGAAAGGTTCTTTGAAATGTAGGAGTACGCAGATAGCTAAATAATGTAAATGACGTGTTATTAAGTTAGTTTTTTGTACTATTGATTGAGATATTATAGACCAAATTACAAAGAGAAAGCAGCTATAGTTTTCGTCGTGTTTTATTTCAAATAATATCTCAGAGTCGGTGAGTTTTAATAAATAAATGATAATGTCCCGGCTATGGTAAGTTTGTATGTTTATATGTGTGTAAGTAAAAAAAATTGTCTGACAATATATGTAGATCGTCGTCTGACAGTATAGTATTGTTAATACGATTTGATTAAATTTGTAGGCCAATAGAATAAACAACAAAAAAAGAGTTCGAAGTTGAGTGAAATCGTTAGGATCGCAAAGATAGGGGGGGGGTCAAATAGGCAAGTTTAATACAAATATCGATATTAATTGAGCCAAAGTAAAAGTAGACTGGTTTTTACAATATTTTTAAAACAGTAGAATGAATCGGAACAAAAAATTTTACAATATTAATGTAATCCAATAAATAAATAACCCCAAACAAACGAACAATGTGCACATGTCACCAAGCAACCAAATGAAAGGTCTTCATTTATACATTACAACGCGAGGTCTAGCTCGGAGCGACCCACTAGTTATTTTTTATGACTCCTCCCTTACCTGCTTATAAATGACTGCATTAGTCTGATACTGTAGATTTTCACCTTCAATTTACGTTTCATCTTATATTTACATTAGGTACATACTAATCCATTTACATGACAAATATACCAGAGTTTGGTATCAAATGAACGGTCTTGATTTATACATTATATCGCGAGTTCTAGCTCGAAGCAAATCAATAGTTTATTTTTATAAATCTAAAGTTGGAATGTGTTATTGCTATATTATGTTCGAGCGTAAGAAAAGAGTATTTTTTAAAGCATTGAAAAACATTAAAATGCATTTCTACCAAGAAGTCACAACCTATCAATTATTTTTTAAAGCAATTTAGATTTTTTAAAAAGACCAGGTGTGGCAAAATTTAAAACGTCTTTTTCTTGCCTAGTTTCAGAGCAAGGTCACTACGGGCATGTTAAAGAGTCACTCTTTGTGAAAATTTACATTTTACGCTCCATGGGACGTGCATAAGCATTATTTAAATTTTAAAATGTATGCGGAAATTTATTAAAAGAAAATTAGGTGTTTTTTAGAATGTTATGTAGGTGATAGCTCTCTTTACTCCACTACATAAATACATATAATATGTATAATTTACGCTAATATTATAATGAAAAAATCTATGTTTGTTTGTTCGTAATGAATAGACTGAACCTACTACAACTAATTAAAAAAATTATTTCACCATTCGAAAGCTACATTACCCACAAATAACATAGGCATATATCATGCTACGAGAGCGTTCAGCTAGTTTTAAATAAATTTAAAAAGTTAGGCATCTCACTCACCAGCCAGGTCTGTAGTCCACGTCAGAGAATAATAGGCATCAGACAAATTTTCAGCTTGCCTTCCTTAAAAAAATGGTCCTAACTCTCGGATTAACACTCACCCACAACACAGGGTATCCTAGTGTGGGGACAAGAGCTCAAACCAGTTTATATTTTAAAAATATTAAGTACATTTAAGACGCTTTATTATTAAGAATAATGTAAAGTTTTGTTTCTTACATCTTATATATAAAAATGAATCTTTCTTTCTTTCTTTCTTTCTTTCTTTATTTCACACAC
>LQNK01000723.1:122286-138339 GCA_001586405.1 Phoebis sennae
AAGTTTTGTTTCTTACATCTTATATATAAAAATGAATCGCAAAATGTAAGCGCATAACTCAACAACGACTGGACCAATTTGGACAATTCTTTTTTTAAATATTCGTAGAAGTTCAAGCATGGTTTTTACGGTGAGAATAATTCGAATAATTACCGGGTCCACGCGAGGGAAGCCGCGGGCGGAAAGCTAGTCTATCAAAATAAACGATTTCTTTCTTTCTTAAAAGAAACTGAAATCAATAGCGCATTTCTCCAGTATTTCAAATTATTACGTCTTGACCTTTCAAACCCTTGAACATCAAATGCAAAGAAACCGGAGTAAAGTAAATGTATAATTTGCATCATTTCAAAGAAAAATGTCGGCCGAATTAAACACGGTCGTATTGGCGCAGTAATGAGGCTGTACTGTATTTTGACATTTGTAAAGGTTAGATTTGTAAAGGTAACAATGGAAGTAAAGGAATTATTTTATTTGACGGCCCTTTGCTTTTTATGGTTTATTGTAATTGTTTGTTAACGTTGTAACCTTAAAAACTGGATCGTATTACTAAGCTGTGTTTGACTGTCACCATATATCTCATAAATGGGTATAGCTAGAAAGCTGAAATTTTCACTATTATGTAAACCCGTTGCCGCTATCATAAAAATACTAAAAATAAAAATTTTAAGACCCCCTATAAGTTTTTATCTATATTTTTCTATACATTAAAAAGTTGTTTCTTGCGAATATTTATCCAATAGACGAGTAGACGCTTAAAAATTTTAGATCATTAAGTTTCATATTATCTTTCAAAAAAATTATTTCTATCCTTAATAATATTATAAATACGAAAGTAACTCTGCCTCTACGTTCGCGCACACATGTGTAGTATTACATCTCCTGCGCAGCTAGCACTGATTGACTACTATGGCCCAAAATCTATTAGAAGAGCTATTATTAAGGCATACAAATCTATACTAATATTATAAAGCTGAAGAGTTTGTTTGTGTGTTTGTTTGAACGCGCTAATCTCAGAAACTACTTGTCCGATTTGAAGAATTCTTTTATTGTTAGATAGCCCATTTATCGAGGAAGGCTATAGGCTATATATCATCCCGATATTCCCACGGGAGCGGAGCCCTGGTGCGCAGCTAGTCGCATATAAACTCTGAAACTAATCCCTACTTACCATACAAAACGTAACATGCAGCATTTTCCCCTCGCGGTTGCGTGCCGTGACGGTATCACCTCTTCCGGGTAAAAGTTGTTCGCACACTCCAGTTGAAGTGTGGTGACGAGCGGAGCGGGTAATAGAATATAAACAAAGAAAACGTGGCTTGTCAAATTTTGTATTGTTATTACCTGTCCCTACAATATTCTGCTAAAAGCTGTCAGATATTCGTTACTGTAAATGAAAATTCAACGAAATTATGAATTCATGCCTCAAGAAATCAACATAGATCACGTAACCGCATTCTACAATATCAGGAGGTGATCAAATGCACACCAATTTTAAGTAACAATTAATAGTTGTTTATAGAATAGTCCACAATAAACCGCCTTTAAAAATCGATCAAAAGCATTTTTATTCAACAAGAAAAAAAATAAAGAAAAATAAAAAATTACATGTTGCCTCAAATATGTTATATATAAAAAATATTTAAGAAAATCGGGGTTTATTTAGACTTAGCCCCGATTCTCACCGGGTTACAATAGGAGAGGCATCATACAAATTTTCAGCTTGCCTCAAACACTCCCCAAATGGTCATAGCTCTCGGAAAATATACTTTCATTTGAAATCGCTTCCGCCATACCTTACAATTAAAACAGTACCTAAAGCATACCACCGTGTTACATCTTTTTATTGATCATATGAGTTTATGATCATAGCATTGATGGCCTAATTAATTATACTTTTTCACATTATTATGATTACTATACTTTATTTCACACCGACGTAGGGTGTTCTATGAAAGACCGGTTAAAATGCTAATTATTGTCTACTTTATGAATAGTGGTACCGTATTTTCTTCCTTTTGCTGTCTAATTCAGGATTTCCCATAGATTTCCCTACCTGTTAAGGGGAGACGGTGTTCACTTCACGTATTTAAGAGCTAACACGCATTTCACATAATATTTCAAATTCAAATCGTTTATTTTTCCAAATTCGCTTTTTTAAACGTCACAGACATATTTTTACCACCGATTTGGAAGGCAGTGTCTACTGAGAAGAGCCGTCAAGAAACTCAAGTAGTTGCTCTTTTATTAAGTCTTTATTTAATTGAAACTGTTTCGCGCTGCTTCGCTTCGAAGCTTAAAATATAACTATTGTCACGCAGTGAAGATGCAGCTTTCCTATGGTAAAATCATTCTTGAAATAGGTCCAAGAGTTTTTGTATGAAACCATTACAAAACAAAAAAGTTATTATTTTTCACTTTTAGTGTCCTGTGAAGGGTAATTACATCATCAAGTCTAAATTCAGTTGGTATATACATCATTAGGATTGAGAAAGAATTTTCCAAATCGGTCTATAACCGCCGGAGATATGCGGTAACGTACATAAAAAATACGTTCGAATTGATAACCTGCTCCTTTTTTTGAAAGTCGTTTAAAAACACAATTGTTCTCTTTATAGATATATTAGTATAGATACCAAAATAACAATAAAAATAAGTGGTCCTTTTCCTTTGTTTTCATTTACATGAAACAACTATATTGTAACCCTTTATAATAATTAATACATAATCCTATAGGAACTGTATAAGGGTCTATTAATAATGTACAGAGCTCAGAAGGGACGGATTAGCGTATAATAGCGTGATAGTTGCCTTTGTGTCATTACACTTATCCTAGACATGATACAGGATAATCGTTTGTATACCCTCTGGGTTTACATAACAGTATTATTTACTGCCTCGTTGGTCTAGTGGTTGCATCTTTGACTACAGATCGAGGGGTCTTAGACTCGAATCACGGGCGGGGCCAAAAAAAAAGTTATTAGGATTTTTCTGACAAAGAAATCTTAGTAACAGCCCTGAGTCTGGAAGTTGGCGGTGTTGGAACAACCCCGTGCCTCGGAGAGCACGTAAAGCTGTCGGTCCTGCGCCTGATCTCTCTCCGGTCTTTTCGGTCTGCCGTCCCATCGGAGTTTGAGAGTATAGGTAAAGAGAGTGCACCTCTGTTGGCGCGTACACTTGTGCACTATAATATCTCCTGCGCAGCTGGTTAGTCTGGGTTGAGATTGGCCACCATGGCCGAAATTGGTCAGGGGAGCTGTTATTATTTACTACCAGAAATATAATGTGAAGTATATAATTAATTTAGTTATGAAATAATAAAGCAATGAGATGTTTCACATCGTGTTTTATTGGCACTTTTTCCTATTACACTTCAAATCAACTTCTTTATATAAAAATGCCGCACAAAGGCATTTGAAGTATTCCATGGGAGATTATATAATTTTATTACTGTTGTCTTACAAATAAAACATTTTTAAATAACATACCTTATATCTGTTACTCTTCTATCTGTTGTATAACCCTTTCATCCACTTGGTAATGAAATACGAATCTAAAATCATTTTCCCTTGCAGTTTCCGCTCTCCCCTCCCCCACCACGGACGACGATGACGATGAAGACGATACGACACCAAGCAGAGCTGACGCGGACGATGATGGAAGAATCTACAAGAACCCCAGGAATTCCCCCTCAGCACAGTGTCCCAGGGATGAGGAACAAGCTACCTTATTAGTAAGTCATTTTGTTTCAAATTTATTGTCAACAAGGTCGCAGTCGTGCAATTCATCAATGGTGACTGCCTTGTAGGTCTAGTAGTTCATCACTACAGATCGAGGGGTATGAGGTTTGAATCCTGGGTGGGGCTAAAAAGAGGTTAATGGAATTTTTCTGACAAATGAATTTCAGTAACAGCCAAGAGTCTGGCAGTTGGCGGTGTTGGAACACCCTCGTGCCTCGGAGAGCACGTAAAGCCGTCGGTCCTGCGCCTGATCTCTCTCCGGTCGTGTCGGTCTGCCGTCCCATTGGATTATGAGAGTAAAGAAATAAACTCTTGTGTTCGCGCATACATTACTCACTACTTTTTACTAACCTAATCTACAATATCAAGTAATGTTAATTACTATGACGATGATAAGACGGCAATGGAACATAAACCCAAGGAACTTAATAGAACCATGCCCGAAAGTGGACGAACAAAGGAACTTATTAAATAAAATACTTTTTAAAGGATTTTAAACGTTTATTATACATTATTTTACATTATTATTACTAACCCGACGTTTCAAACCCTTAAAAAGTGTTTTATTTAATACTAGCTTTCCGCCCGCGGCTTCGCACGCGTAGGCTACTAATTTCTGTATTTTGTAGAGGCGCACAACAAAAGTCTAAAATAATTACGGTCGCAGGACCGCTGATTTATGCGCATCTATAGTTTTTTTTTATAATTTTCTATAGAAATAGGTTTGACCAAAATCTGACAGTACGCGCGCCTCTTCAAAATACAGAAAATTTTAGCCCACGCGAACGAAGCCACGGGCGGAGAGTTAGTTATTTTTTGAAGGTTTTTTAGAATTCATTAAGCGTTTTTATCGTCTTAAACTATAGATATTGGGGACATGCCTTTTTATACTCTTAACGTATACATTAATGTATAAAAAGGCATGTCCGCAACTCAACCAAAATCACGTGGTATGACACATTTACGACTTTAGAAGCGTATATCTCAAAAAATATGTATTTTTGCAAAAAACGCATTTAGAAACCTCTATTTTATTTTCAAATACCTATCCAATGACACCTCATTTAATGATGTATTAGCAAACAGATAAACAGACAAACAGACAAACAGACAAACAGAAAAAAATAATTCTAACCATGGTTTTGGTATCTATGAAACATACATATTACATACCAATCACTGTTTTTGAAAAATATTCAATGTACAGAAATGGTTCGGTTACTCTTTTATTATATGTATAGATGAAAAGTACTCGCGTTAAAACAAACACAAGAAAATACTAAACGACCTTATTATTTAGTAGTTCTGCCTGCCAAACCCTTTAAGCTTGAGGAATATTGCTCTACGAATTACACTGCAATAGTAAAAACTACTGGACCGATTTTAAAAATTCTTTCACCATTCGAATGCTACATTATCCACAAGTAATATAGGCTATATTCTATTGGCTATACCTATAACATTACGCTACGGAAGCGAAGTCACGCGAATCAGCTAGTTGTTAATATAATGTTTTTTTTTTTCAGGGTCAAAAATGTCTCCGAAAGTGCTCATCAGACGAAGACTGTAAAAGCAAGAAAAAGAAGTGTTTGTGCGATGGGGCGTGCGGCATGTCCTGTATAAAGCCAGGTGAGTGAGATTAATATAGTTTTATTTACAATACAAATTAGTACATGTGATATAGGGTGAATTTTTGAAGTAAGTTTTCAGGGCCAAATACTAAACTATGAGGAATAGCAAAATGTTTTGCTAAGAGCCTCGAGGCCAATTATTACGAAAATAAAAACGTTTCGTTTCGTAATTTTTTTTTAAATCCAATTGAATCATTGGATTTACAAGAAAAGTTTATGAAGCGAGGAATCGAACCATTAATTATGCAAAGAGATAAACAATGTATTATTAATGCATCAATCGGTATGACTCCTCATGTTAATAACTTTTTGCAAAGTAATTTTTGCTTTTTTTAACGAAATTAGTTGAATGACTTGTATTTCAATTGACTTGACCTTGATAATTATCAAGGTTCATATTATATTTTTAAAATATTTTAAACTAATTAAAAAATTATATAATAATAGAATCTATGTTCCGTACGATACGGACCAGTGGACGCTATTATGTGACTTTATATAAAAAATATTAGGAACTGTCAAATAACATGCGCCCTTAACGACCAGTGGAGACGCAGCTTTACGCATCGTCTATGAAGAAAACAGAAACTTACGTTACGTGATTGTTATTACGTCTGACCTCGTTCTCGCGTAAGAAAACTAATAGATAACAATTCGCACGTCTGTATAAACCAGATATGGACTGAACGCCTCAGGGCCCGGAGCTTTGAGGAACAAACCACATTTTGTCTAAACCAGTGATTCACAAAGTGGTCTATAACGAACCCTAGGGATCTATGACAACCTGCAAGGGGTCTACGTCAGCGAAAAAAGATTAACATGTGTTTTTGCTTTAACTTTTTAACATTAAACTTTAATATCAGGTAAATAATAGATCTACCCAACACTGAAAAACATGGCAAAGGGTCTACGACACAAAAAAGTTTGGAGAATTATGGTCTACATCAATATAAAGAGGAAAACTTTGATTGTAATGGATAGGCTAAAAAACTACTGGATCGATTTTAAAAAATATTTCACTATTAGACAGCTACAATATCCATGAGTAACATAGGCTATATAACATTGTGCTACATTGCTGCTACGGCCGGAAATTTTGGGGAAAACTTAAATCCAATCTCGGGTAATTTTAGATTCATATTCTGGAGATATTGGAGTAGCCCGCCGCGTTGCCTCTCTTAATTCCCAACATGTGAAGTTGTCTTACCCACTTGTTAAATATTTTTTTATAATGTACCAACATTTATCAAGGAAATGGTTTTTACATCCGCTTCATATCACGAAAGAAATGTCCCGTGTCCCTCACACGGGACATTTCTTTTATTTAATTGTATGTTGTTATATTGTTTAGAAATAGATATTTTAAAATAGAGGACGCAGATATCCACTGCGGCAATCGGGTCATTCAATGGGTAGCCATGTTCTATTGTACCGGAGGGTGTGGGTTCCATCCCAACAAGTAGAAAAATATTATGTGATGAACACTGTAATTTAATTGTCTGGGCGTTAATTTATCTATAGTATTTGTATTTACAAAAAAGTATGTTTAAGAATGTGTATCAGCTATATGTTTCCATAGTACAAGCTTTGCTTAGTTTGGGACTAGATGGCGTGTTAAATGTCCCTGAATATTTATTTGTTCTTTACTAGGGGCCCCAAATACGGTACCCACAACATTGTTCCAGACTGTTCCAGTTTTATAGAATCATAAAGCAAGGAATAAAAGAACTCATAACTCGTAATGGATGGGATCTCTAATTGATCAATAAAATCTACTTTGAGTCTTCCAAGATTTTTGCCTTTTTCGTTTATTGCGGAGGTCGGAATGTTAATAAATTACAAGTTAGATTGAAATGGACGCTATGCGTATAAAGAGGGTGAGTTATTGAAAATATGTACAAGCCGTCCATATTATTTTTATTTTATTTTATTTCTCATAGGTACCTTACAGCTAATTACTTTTTTTTAGATAATAAATTACAAAACAATACGCCAATTAAAAGGCACACCAATAACAATTTTAGAAAGTCCTACGGGAACGGGATATATACCGAAACCGCGTATATATCCCGTTCCCGTAGGACTTTCGGGATAAAGGATTTTCGGGATAAAAAATACCCTATGTAATTCCTGGGGTTTTATAGAATGTCTGTAAAAAAATCCAAAACGGTCCTGTAGTTTCCGAGCCTATACAAAGACACAAAGTAATCTTTTCTCTTTATAATTTAAGTATAGAAAAGATTTGATTTTTTTCTATCCGTTACCACAATTCTCGGCTTTCAAAATATCTTTTTACATAAAATATCGCTAATTCCATTACCACCGACTTTCTCTAATGAAAACCAATAATAAATGAGCGCGGTTTTGAATGTAAAAGTTCAAAACGTCAAATGTCAATGTCAATCTATCGGATTTAAATTATAGAATAGGCGTGGATAAAAGGAATTAAAATATTACTTATCAAGAATTGGAAGGCTTAAAACTTGTTTTTTCCTAAGCACGGTGTCACAGTCAAAGGACCATAAGTTAATAATAACCGATATTCTATCAGAAATTTTTGTGTTTTATGCTGTGTTATGTTCTATGGATAAACCTAAATCTTTTGTTTTTGTTACTGGAGAAAATCTTTTGTTACGGAAATAGATCGAAATCGGTTATCAATTAATTTACATATTTACATTAAAAACACGTAAACATTAATTATTACTGGTATCTGGTTGCATATTTATCTAATTTTGCTTGCATAAAAGTGTGTTTGTGAATATACATGACTTCTATGTTCATCATTCTTCAAGTTTATTCAACGCGATTAAGTCGTTTTTGTGCGATAGATACATACAAAATATTACATCTACACTAATATTATAAAGGGGAAAACTTTGTTTGTTTCGTTGTAATAGGCTCAAAAACTACTGGACCAATATTAACAAATATTATAAAGAGCAAAACTTTGTTTGTTTACTTATAATGAATAGGCTCAAAAACTACTGAGCGATTGTAAATTTTTTTTCACCATTCGAAAGCTACATTATCCACGAGTAATATAAACTATATTCTCTAGACTATATATAACATTATGGTAAGCGAAACCGCGCGGATCAGCTAGTTAATATTCATAGTTGGATACTGTTTCTTTGTTAATTCACATTGAAAAGTTGTATTAAAAGAAAGGTAATAACTCTATGAATACTAGAGAAATACGCAAACAAAATGGCAATCTTTTGAGGTATTTCTGAGCGCTTTCACGAGGCAATGAGGCCTGCAGGGAAGGTCAAGTGGCTTGCGGTTCCCAAGGTTGGCTGAGTTTAGTTTACGAATATTTTAGTATATTTTTCTAAATAGTTGCATTTTTTTAATAATATATTAAACTAGCTTATCGTCTCCACTTGGCTCCTGTAGCATAATGTTATATATCTTAATATATATAAATTACGTGTCACAGTGTTTGTTCGCGATGGACTGCTAAACTACTTAACCGATTTTAACCAAATTTTACACACCGTGTTCCGGTAGATCCAACTTGAAAGTTAGCATAGTAGACTGTAGAGTCTACTATGCTATCTACTAGTAGTAGACTATAAAGTATAGCCTATGTTACTCGTGGATAATGTAGCTTTCGAATGGTGAAAGAATTTTAAAAATCGGTCCACTAGTTTTGAGCCTATTAAAAAAACTTTAATTCTATATTTTTTAAAATGCATTTCCATCAAAAAGTGACAATACAGTCTATCAAATATATTCATAAAGAAAATCTGCAAAGAAATGTATATTTGGCTTTAACTTCTTTATTCTTTTATTAACGGTTTAAAACATTTTACGTTAAAAAGTACATAAATAAGCTGTTATAACACTTTTTGTGTTCCCTTATACATTTTATATGAGTTCTCACGCTCGCGCTCACTTGAAAAATTTCGCTAAAATATCAGAATTTTGTAAAATTTTAAAACTTGGTCTGCTCCGTCGTTTCTTTAAGTGGTTATGGAAGTTTTTAAACTTCGACTAAAAGTTATTTTGTCCCGTCAAGAGAGCCAGTGTCTAAAAGTTATTTTACTGAGCGTAGAGGTTTCAAGTTTGATTCTCAAAGCATTGGTTATGGCTCGCGGTTTCACTCGCGTTTAACCGTATTATTGCTAATGTGAAAGTTTAGTCAGAGTATAAACTAGCCATTCTTATCCTGTTTTTTGCTATGAAGGTTAAAGTGCGTGAATTCGCCGCTAGAGGCGCTAGTGTAGCGTAAGTTCTCCGAGAAGAGATTTTTTTTCGACTATCTGATGTATTACTAAATATTTAATTTAAATCATTATTTACTTATATCTAACGCTGCTAACTGCTGCTTTGAGACAGTTTTATCTTTAGCATTTTCTCGAACAAAATGGGATTGTACAATACTGTGGCATACTCGATATATAAATTATTATATAATTGTAAAATTTGTTTATACGCTAGACTTAATATCAAACTACGCGGTTGAATCCGCAGCACAAAAAAGTTTTTGTATAAGAGTAAAAATTTATTAACTTGGAAAGAAATTCAACATTATTTCACTGTCAATTGCAAAATTATGAATGATCTTTCGAGAAACTTCCTACATGAAGAACTACATCAACATTTGCCGATACGAATTACATGAGAAATGGCTAGCTTTCATTTTATAATATGCTATTTTACTAGCCATCATCGTTGAATTTTGGGACACGTTGTATAACATTATACTACGGGAGCGAAGTCACGCGGCAGCTAGTGTATAAATATAGATTGACTGTCCAAAAAATGCCATCTATAATCATCGGCAAAGTTTCGTCAACCATTTATAATAGCAGATCATAATTTTAAATGATACCGTTTGAATAATTCATGTCTTGTAAACGGTCTGGTGATACGCTGGTCTCGTTTAAATATTCATGGTTTGCGGGTTTATACGATGGCGGCGAGATTCCGACTCCATCTTGGATTTATTTGGAAAATGGATGACTTGATAAACTTCCCAATTGAGTGAATGTTGCCAATACGTAGCCTCACAAGATTGTGTTATTCTAACACAAGTATTCTAAAAATTTTACTTCCACTCAGGTTACGTCAAAGATGACGTATGACAAATTTCGAGAATTCATGATTGAAATAACATAAAAATACAATATTTTTTAATAAATAGATCGAACTAATGGATTGAGTGGACGTGAGCTAGTAGAGTTTTCTTCCGCCTCAGAAGGTAAATTTTCGTTGTCAGAGGTTGAGTGAAGTCGAGGAATACTCCAGATACGTATTAGAATACGGGTGTTAGTGTAATAATATTTAATAAATAAATATTCCTGGATATTTAACAACGCCATCTAGTCCCAAACTAAGCAAAGCTTGTACTTAGAAAACTATATAACTGATAGACATGATAAACATACTTTTTTTTGTAAATAGATACTATAGATAAATTAACACCCAGTCAGTAGAAAATTACAATGTTCATCACATCATAATTTTCTGCTCGTGGGGATCGAACCCAAACTTTCCGGCGCAATAGACCATTGCTGAACCATTGCGCCAATCGGGTCATCAAAAAATTAATTTAAAAGGTTGGCAATGGCAGTATCCACTTATTGTGCGAGAAATAGAATCATTTTTGGGGAGTTGTTTAAGACAAGCTGAAAACTTGTATGATGTGTCTCCTATTATACCCCGACATGGAACTGCAAACCTGGCTGGTGAGAAGCAAAAGATTTGTCTAATATAGCTCCCCTGACCGATTTCGGCCATGGTGGCCAATCTCAACAGAGACTAGCCAGCTGCGCAGGAGATATTATAGTGCACAAGTGTACGCGCGAACACAGGTGCACTCTCTTTTCCTTTTACTTTCATAACCCGATGGGACGGCAGAAGTCTGATGTCTAATATAGATCGTATAAGAGAAAGGCGAGACCAAATATATCCATTTTATGAACAGTTTATACGGTTCTAATAGAGCTATCAATAACTCGAATTCATTACAGCAACCATTTGTTACTTGATCCCAAGGGTCTGCATTTCACTCGCAATATATTATTATTAGAGTTTCATCTGCTGCTTTTAAAAGAATGAATGAAATTATGCATTTTTGCTCCAGTCAATATTTCACTAATAGATTCTTGAATCTTCATTTTAATTTTTTTTATTGCTATTTGAAGAAGTGTGACTAGGGTGTGTGTGTGTAAGGTCATCGACGAACGCACATAGCAACGAAGTTGCCGAAAAGTTGTAGAAAAGAAAGATACAAGTAAACATGTGTGCGTTCTATCTAGCGATCCAAGATAAGACAATAACGACTGTAATAACTAAATTGCGTCTGATCATCATTGACGACACTTAGGTTATAGCTGAAAATCAGCGTGTCAAGTTGAAGGCTTGATATATTGTGCTGAGTCTGTAATCTTTTTGCTGTACACAATATTATATAGTTAGCTTAGATATATTTTTTGTTATTTAATTATTTTGAAAGACGAGATACTAAAAGATCTTTCTAAATTGGGTATAATTCTAAAATTAGACGTACCAGAACAAATGTATCCAGTTTATAAACTAATAGAACTATCAGCGTCCGATATGGCAACAATTTGTAACCTTTATCGATCCCAAGGGTCTGCATTTCATCCACAATATATCATTATCAAGCTTCATCTGTTTCTTTTGAAAGAGTGACTGAAATAAAGCATTTTTGCTCCAGAACCAATCAATCATATCCAATATTATGATTATTATTGATTTGACAAAGATTACCGCGTTCACACTAACAGACATAAAGATTTTCCAGTTTATAATTGTTTATATAGTTTTTCTATGAATGACATTTAAGAAAATTAATTGCGTCTGATCATCATTGACGACACTTAGGTTATGGGTGAAAATCAGCGTGTCAAGTTGAAGGCTTGATACATTGTGCTGAATCTGTAACCTGTTTGCTGTACACAATATTCTTAGATATATTTTTTGTTATTTAATTATTTTAAAAGACAAGGTACGAAAAGATCTTTCTAAATTGGGTATAATTCTAAAATTAGACGTGCCAGAACAAATGTATCCAGTTTATAAACTAATAGAACCATCACGTCCGATATGGCAACCATTTGTAACCTTTATTGATCCCAAGGGTCTGCATTTTATCCACAATATATCATTATCAAGCTTCATCTGTTTCTTATGAAAGAGTGACTGAAATAAAACGTTTTTGCTCCAGAACCTTCAATTCATATTCTATATTTTTTAGCGTTCCAAAGTAAGACAATACTACAATTACATAATACATTAGAAATAATCATTAAATATATTAGAAATCGAGTTTATACACTCCTAATTTATCAATCAATAAGTCAGATCCGATAGATCTGAGAATTTTTCAAATCATAAAAAAACATAAAATTTTCTATAATCACAAACAGACATAAAATTTTTAATTGTTGCTTATACAATCCTTTGTACCATTTTTCTATATCAATGGTTATTATATACTTTCTTTAATAGATTAAAAATAATCGCAGACCTCTTCCTGAAGATAATACAAAAAATAATATAATAGACAATCTACAATTCCATGATCTTATTAATATCGCTTGAAACGCGAGAGCATAAAGCAAAATATAATATTTTGTCGAACAATAAATTGCTAACAAAGAAAAGGAAGGATTCGTGAAAACTCCGCGATAGGACTTCCAAAGTTGCTACAATTTGGGTAATTTACTGTGAATATTCCTTTGTTGTAATGTACTCTATAACGTTTTAACTTTACCATGTAAAAACAATAGTTTAAAGACAAGAGATGTAATAGTTACTTACGGCCGTTTTCAATATTATATCTATCACTTGTTTAACTAAAGTCAGACAAATCTATCTATTTGCACTTACTTTGATTTCAATACCCTATCGACGGATAGCCTTTGCTATGACTTTTGTCTATCTAACGTCATATAATCTGAGATAACAATCTATCTATAATCTTTGGTACATTATTGAAAATGGCCGTTAATATTGTAGCTTTATTCAAGAAAAAGTTTACTTACTCCATATTAAGCTTTCTCTAAATATTAGTGAAAGTGAAGACGGGGTAATATGTCTATCCGTAGGAGCTAAGTTACGTCAATTGATGAGCAAATAGAATAGATAAAAATAATGGGTGATCAAATAGGCGATTTTCATATAAATATAGCCGAGTGGGGTATCAAATGAAAGTTCTTAATTTATACATTACATCATGAGGTCTAGCTCGGACGAAGGTAGAATTAGAATCAAATGAATACGCTCCTTGAATACGTCACATGGCTGACGAAAATCCCAATATTTTGAACTATATCGCCACATGAAACTTCAGTCCATAACAATTTCTTAATGTAATTATATGTTTTGTTACTATTTGACACTACTAAACTGACTGTGATGAAACTTGGTATTCATATAGGTAAGGATCCAGAATAATATATGTACATATAGGCTACGTTTAATCCAGGAAATCCCACAGGATCAGAAGTTACATACACGGGTGAAACCGCGGGGCGTGACTAGTAATAATATAGAACTGAAGAGTTTGTTTGTTTGAACGCACTTATATCAAGAACTACTGGTCAGATTAAAAAGAATTCTTAGACTATTTAGACTTAGATACTTTATTCATTTAATAGAGAGAGAATTTAATTAGAAATTAATACATTTCTTCGCATATGAGAGCGTTATATAACAAAAATTCATTGAAATATCTCAAATAAGTATGAATAGATAATGAAGGCATATAAGACGTTGAATAGAGCAGTAATTAATGATGAAAAAGCTTCTCTCGAAGAGAAAATCTCTCGAACAATGCGTAATATAATATCTAGGCTAAGCTTGTGTAGGTAATTAGGTCGTAACGAGATCTAGATTTAATTAAATGTCGCCCGCATGTGCTTCATTAGCGCTAACTAGCTGTAAATGTTAATTACGTTAAGGAGTATTTTTTTTATTGAACTGAAGTTTGTTTTTATGTAACAGCGGGCAAGCGGAGCATGCGGTTCACCTGATGGAAAGTGACTGACCGCAGCCCATGAACATTCACGACAGTAAACCGTCGTAGATGCCTTGCCAGCTTAAAGGAAGGGGAGGGGATAAGGAGAGGATTAATGATAGGAAGTTGGGAGAGGAGTAAAACAGGATGGGAGTGGGCTGGGATGAAAATACAGACTATTTATAGCTTATGTTACTCATGGATGATGTACCTTTGAATGGTGAGTTTTGAAATCGGTCCATTAGTTTTTGAGCTTAATGATTACAAAGAAACAATCAAAGTTTTCCTCTTTATAATATTAGTGTAGAGAATAAACGTAAAATTGATTGTGTTCCAAGAAGCGATAATTCTGCCAATAAATCTCTGCCCAAGTTAGCAACTCTCAAACTACAGCAACTAGCGAACTGGAAGTAAACGAGTCGATTCCATCTCCTAATAAAAGTTGGACTTCCAGTGTAGAAACTTTCGATATATATAATCTAACAGCTCCATTCTTTTTCTTCTTGAATAACTTGAAATAAATATGAATGTAGTAATATCTCCTGTTTAGCTGAGTAACCATTTTTCTAGTTAATTTTAATTTAATTTACCCGCGTGGAGATGGGTTTGAATACATGTGTCGCCATTCCATTACATGTGTCGCCATTGTAAGAGGCCACAAAGGGTAATTATAGTGCATAATATCTTCAGCAATAAAAGAGTGGGAGCCGAGCAATGAGCATTGGACGATTGGGCCAAGTTCGCATCGGTGAAATTACCACCTCCTAAGCAGAAGAATATTGTACTCTGTTTCGTACGGTGGCCAGGTCCTGGAGGCCTGTATTCCCATCCCATTTCATTTCCGTCCTCTTCTTATCCCCTCCCCTTCCTTCAAGCCGGCAAGGCATCTGCGACACTGTAATATTATAAATGTTCATGGGATGCGGTCAGTCACTTAAGATCAGGTGAACCGCACACCCCGCTTGCCTGCTCTAACATAAAAAAACGAACAAACAAATTTTTCCCCTTTATTTTTACTAAAGAAAACGCTGTCTGAATTTCGTCAATAAATCAGTGGCAAAGTTAGCAAGTAGAGCAACTAGCTGAAAGTAGAAGAGTCGATTCTCGCAATAAAAGTTTCAGCGTGAAAAGTTGTGATACCCCGTTGTTATATGTAGAGTTTTGAGTTTAATGTAACGTTACTTTTCTCTTTTGTAAAACTTTGGATTGCTTTGTCCAGACAACCACTGTTGATGGATAATTCATTGTTATAAAAAATATTATATGCACGCTGTTCCAAAAAAGGGAACAAGATTCTTCTTTATTTGAGAACATATAATAAATTTACTATCCTTGTTTATGGGACGTCAATGAAAGACAGCGGTTACGACAGACTGGTTTATTTCCTTATAAAATACATTTACCCTCAACCTTACAATAATTGTTATCATCTACCTACAGATGTTACATCTCTCCCCAACAAATCTTTATAAAAATTTAGCAAACAAAAGCATTTATAAACCTTTAACCTAAATATACAATGTAAGACTTATACCTTTATAACACATACTACTTTTGATCTTCTACCTTAAATTTTAATTTAACAAATTTTATATAACCTATTTATTTAAATCTAGACTTTTTTTTAAAAATATGTATTACTTATTTTTCTGAGCGCGATTTAAAGCCCGCAGTGCACGAGCTGTCATCA
>LQNK01000724.1:0-10791 GCA_001586405.1 Phoebis sennae
GGTATTGATCTACAATAGCAGGTCCAACAGAGATTTGCTCTGGCACTACAGCAGGTCCAACTGAGATTTGCTCTGGCACTACAGCAGGTCCAACTGAGATTTGCTCTGGTACTACAGCCGGTCCAACAGAGATTGGCTGGTATTGATCTACAATAGCAGGGCCAACAGAGATTGGCTGGTATTGATCTACGATGGCAGGTCCAACTGAGATTTGTTCTGGCACTACAGCCGGTCCAACTGAAATCTGTTCAGGCACTATAGCAGGGCCAACTGAAATTTGTTCTGGTACTACAGCAGGTCCAACAGAGATTGGTTGATATTGGTCTACAATAGCAGGTCCAACAGAAATTTGCTCTGGCACTATAGCAGGGCCAACAGAGATTTGCTCTGGCACTACAGCAGGTCCAACTGAGATTTGCTCTGGTACTACAGCCGGTCCAACAGAGATTGGCTGATATTGGTCTACAATAGCAGGTCCAACAGAAATTTGCTCTGGCACTACAGCCGGTCCAACTGAAATCTGTTCTGGTACTACAGCAGGTCCAACAGAAATTTGCTCTGGCACTATAGCAGGTCCAACAGAGATTTGTTCTGGTACAACAGCGGGACCAACAGAGATTGGCTGGTATTGGTCTACAATGGCAGGTCCAACAGAGATACCTTCATGGTCAATTACAGCAGGGCCGACAGAGATTGGCTGGTATTGGTCTACGATGGCAGGTCCAACTGAGATTTGTTCTGGCACTACAGCCGGTCCAACTGAGATTTGTTCTGGCACTACAGCAGGTCCAACTGAGATTTGCTCTGGTACTACAGCAGGTCCAACAGAGATTTGTTCTGGCACTACAGCAGGTCCAACTGAGATTTGCTCTGGAACAACAGCAGGTCCAACAGAGATTTGTTCTGGCACTACAGCAGGTCCAACAGAGATCTGCTCTGGTACTACAGCGGGGCCGACAGAGATTGGCTGGTATTGGTCTACGATGGCAGGTCCGACTGAGATTTGTTCTGGAATAACAGCAGGTCCAACTGATATTTGCTCTGGTACTACAGCAGGGCCAACTGAAATCTGTTCGGGCACTACAGCGGGGCCAACTGAGATTTGTTCTGGTACTACAGCAGGTCCAACAGAGATTGGCTGGTATTGGTCTACGATGGCAGGTCCAACAGATATTTGTTCTGGCACTATAGCAGGGCCAACTGAAATCTGTTCAGGCACTATAGCAGGGCCAACTGAAATTTGTTCTGGTACTACAGCCGGTCCAACAGAGATTGGTTGGTATTGGTCTACGATGGCAGGTCCGACAGAGATCTGTTCTGGTACTATAGCGGGGCTAACTGAAATCTGTTCAGGCACTATAGCAGGGCCAACTGAAATCTGTTCAGGCACTATAGCAGGGCCAACTGAAATTTGTTCTGGTACTACAGCAGGGCCAACAGAGATTTGCTCTGGTACTACAGCCGGTCCAACAGAGATTGGTTGGTATTGGTCTACAATGGCAGGTCCGACAGAGATTTGTTCTGGTACTATAGCGGGGCCAACTGAAATTTGTTCTGGCACTACAGCAGGTCCGACAGAGATTTGCTCTGGCACTACAGCTGGTCCAACAGAGATTGGCTGGTATTGGTCCACGATGGCAGGTCCAACTGAGATGCTTTCACGATCAATAACAGCAGGTCCAACAGAGATTGGTTGGTATTGGTCCACGATAGCTGGCCCAACTGATATACCTTCAGGCTGAACAGGTTTCACAGACATAGACCAATGGAGATCAATTTTGAAGCCATTTTCAGAAGCTACGACAGTAGGATCAAGGGAACCATCAGGGACGAAAGCGGGACCAACGGAGATTGGTTCGTGCTCCTCTACAAAAGCTGGTCCTACAGAAATTTCCTCTGGTTTGAGAGCTGGTCCCACAGAAATAGGTTCATGGTCTTCTACAAATGCTGGGCCGACCAGGATGTGGCGGTTGGCAGGAACCGCGAAGGCCACCGCTGCGAGAGCGGCGACGATTAACAATGTATTCATTCCAATCTGAAAGAAAATACGCTTATTAAACGAAGCTCTTTTTTGAAGAAATTATCCGAGAATGAATGTATGCAGATGTTTTTTTATAATAAACATTCGCATATCTTCAACAATGTTTCTACAATCTTATATTTTACGAGAGCCGTTTCTACCACAGTATTTACCACAGTTGTGGTAGTTGTAAGGTTTTAGTGTATAAGAGGATCTCAAATAATATTTTAGAATATTGTTATTATGCAATATTAAACTCTCTATAATATTACCATATCAAAATATCATTTTTGAGACTTTTTTCTTGAATATTTCATATTTATAGTAAATTAATACAGAAATGATCGAATAAATTATTTTTCTATTCTCAAACATAAGTTGTTTTTGAAAAGGAAGTGATATTGAATTAGTAGGGCGCTACGAGTATAATATTTTTTATTTTTAATAAATATTAATAATTGTCTTACCTTTTCGTTTATAGTGTATTGTTTATAACAAGTATAAACACTGTGCTTTCTCGTTCCAAATCTCACGTTTTATATAAAACTTTATCTTTTGCCAAAACAATTAATAAATTAACATACCTTTGTACGGATTATATATCTTTATTGCACCGATAAATGGTTTAAGCTGTCAGTAGTTTAATTTACTACAATACTAGTTAATTTATTATAATTAAATATAATTGATATAATATATATTTTTATTTTATTTCTATTTTTGTTATACACTACAAGTAGCTCTAGTAACCTGCCTTCTACCTCGCTAATTACTTTCTGCCCGGTTGCCTGGTAGAGATCACTACTAAGTGAGAACGCCGCCCAATGTACTATGTCTACAAACATTCAAGTTCTGAATTATATAATCGTATAGTGCATTAAATAGTGAAATAAATAAGTAAATATTAGTTATTAATTCCTGATTTATTAAAATATTCATTTTGTATGCAAACGTAGAATAATACTTCTTCTTCTTTTATTATAATGGCATCCCCCGGTAAGACGGATTCTACCAATGTATTTCATACAATATATTTTGTAATTCCAGTATTAGCCGGAAGGCTTAAATTATTAATTGTTACTCTACTTGCTCTCTTATGTTTTTGACTTATAAAATATTGGCCAGGGTTAATTATTGTGAAATTTTGTTTCCACTTAGAGCAACTAACAACAATAGAAGAAATACAAACACTTAGGATAAAAAAGAAAAATATAATATCATCTGTTACATTCGTCTGGCAGATCTTTGTAATAAAATTTCAATAGGACTCGCGTCAACTATAAAAGATAACCCATAAGATTTTAATTTTTTTTAATATTTGTGATAATATTAACTTTTTAGCTATCTCGCATTATGAGATACAGCTAGGTGGCAGACTCGATGCTTAGTAATTGGAAATCTGTAAATGAAACAAATATTTTTGTTATCGATTTGACAGATGTCAGATTTTATTTTCTTTCAAATCTAGCCGGCTGCGTAACTTAATCCACGTGATTTTCAGTGACAATGTAACTGTCTTGTGGCCCAAAGTTGGTTGCAAGAGATTCAGACCATTCAAATTCATTTAAAGCAGTAAAAATAAAAAAATAAATGTAGTACATATTGGTGAAAGTTAATAAATATTCCAAGGGTTGTTCAACATATGTGATGATTGGTGTGTAATGAATATTAAATAAAAATTATAGGACATTTGATATATTGCTATCTTGTCCCAAACTAAGCAAAGCTTGTAATATAGAAACAAAAAAAAAATACATTTATTTTCCAAATACACTTTGACACAAAGAATGATTTCTATTATACATTTTATACATTTTTTTATAAACTTGTTGTAATACGGCAAGCAGCGCCAATACCCCTCAGACAAATTTGTTTATCTATTTATCTATCTATATCCTATATATTTATCCCAGTTAAATGTAGACATGTATAAAAAATGCATGCATGCAACAAGGCAACTTATAAACATACTTAAACATACTTTTTTTAATTACACACAATCTATACATAAATCAAGATCCAGATATTAGATACATTGTTCATTACATCATAATTACCCATCTACCCGTTTCGAATGTACCCGGATCGAAACCAAGCCCCAGTAATAGATAGCAGTATAACCACTGCATCATTCTAGTCGTCAAAAATGAAGAGGATTTTGCTAGCAAAAACTAGTATGCGCCAATAATGATTTATTAGTACATTATAAATTATGTTCAATCCCTCACAGATTCAAGTCGAGGTCACTTATAAACATGGTGTTTTAAAAAATAGTTTTTTGTGGTTACATAGGCTTTCCAAAAGAGAGATTCAAATAAAAAATCTAATTATAATCAGACATGTTAAAGATTGTGCATAATTATATTATGTACCTACCATGTTTTTATGCAAATAAAATAATTTGAATTTGAATATAGATCGAATTTCATTAATATTAGCTATGCTCTGCTTGTATTTTAAATTCAAAAATATTTTTTATAATAGACAATTTATGAATAAATGTTCTTAGAGTACGTACATAAAGGAAAACCAGAATATTTTTAATTGTCAAATCAAACAACATTATTATGTTAATAATTCATGTTTTCCATGCCTGAATTAATATACCTACTTATAAAATGAAAATGTCAATAGTAAATATCATATAGTTCAGAAAAACCTTTCTGATGCAATGAACGCGTTGCTATTCTCAGTATGAATCGAACTGTAGTAATAAAACATTTAAAATTGGTAAAAAATATAAGATTATGAAATAGTCACACGCTGTATAACAAATCCCATCATGCGAATTAATTTCCAATGTCATTGTTTATTATATTTTTATCACGTGCGTGTCGTAAATATAACCTGATTACTAAGATTATTGTGCTTACGGAAATAAATCATTCAATTGAAGAATTTGTTTAAGTATAATCAATTGATAATAAATAAACATTGGTACATGATACATCGGTAAGATAAACTCACAAGTTGTATCAAATTTAATGCCGGCCACAAACATGTGTGTGACTGTGACATTATTAAAACTATAAAAATTAACCGCTTACGTTTGACATTATATGCAGTCTAAAGAATACATACAGTCGTTGCACGAAACTATCACACGACAGCGTCCAGAAACTCTTTCGATAAATGTGAACATTTTCCGTTCGATGATATTGTTTTAAATTTTACAAGAAAATTTGTTTGTGTAAAATTTAAAAGAGATCGTTGATATGTATTGTGAAAAACTGCATTTGAAATTCTCTTTATACAAAATAAAGATTGTTTCTTATAATGCGAAATATGAACACTCACTATCTCTTTCAAAGGCAATGATTTTAACTTCCCAGTGTGTATAGAATTTGTGACAGCTCTGAGACTTTTTTCATATTATGTCAAGAATAGTGCAGCGAACTTGCTGATCTGCGCGGCTTTGCTCCCATAACATAATGTTATATAATAATAGCCTACAAAATATAGCCTTTGTTACTTGTGGATGATGTAGCTTTCGAATGGAGAAAGAAATTTTAAAATCGGTCCAGTAATTTTTAAGGCTATTAATTACAACCAAACAAATAAAGTTTTCCTCTTTATAATATTGGCATAGAATGTGCTACAGGAGCGAAGCTGAATAAGCTAGTATGTAATAAAATGTCTTTCTATCTTCTTTAATTCTATAAACTACCCAGAGTCATACCAAATTAAAATTACATAGTGGCTCTATATACGCTATGTTCGAAATGAATATATTATCATACAATTCTGAGTTGTTGTATTTTTCCCGAATCAACTGTGACAGGCGGACGGGTGAGTGGCGGTACACGGATTCCATATTTAGGAACAGAACAATGTTTATATTGTGCATAACTTTGTTTATATCCTTTCCTTTAATACACTAAAAAAAGTTTGACTTATTACACTTTTTTCAAACCTCTGCGTATAGTATTATATTATCTGTGCATCTGCGTTGAGAAATGTTATTGATAAGAGGATTTTTTTAATTGAAAATGTGTTCCCCTTGATTGAATAAATTTTTCCAGCCTTAACGCTAATTGTACTAAACTGTAAATCTTTCTGGCCTTAACAGAGACTGGTGACTGGTAACCTTAACAGGTAACTTTAACCTTCGTTATTATTTTTCTTCATTATTGGATTCTAATAAAAGAAATACTTAACTTATGATCTAATAATCTATTACTTTTTGGAGGCAAGGAGTTAATATACTTCAAATTAATAAATAATCATAATAAAACTCAACGTTGGTGTATGTATTCCGAGAATTCCATTAACGTGAGGCAGGATTGAGCGACAATAAAAAAAAACACATTTGGAGTTCATCATTTAATTTAGAAAAGTTTAGTCATTACATTTTTCATGTTATATTGCTTAGAATATAATGGTACTAAATCATATAAAAGATAATTTATACGGATACTCTCAATTTAATATGACGACTATTAAATCATTGATTTTACTTGTTCTTATCGTCAATCATTTAAATAAAACATAGCAATATCAACATACTTAAGTGCATCACAAAAGTTTATCAAAACGCCTGATATCAATCGATTGGGATTTATTTGGCATGATAAGACAATTTTTTTGATACACTTTGCATAGGCGGTTTTTGCAAATCCGACCCATAGTTCATGTCATTAAGAATTCAATCTTTTTACTTTTTTTTTAATTCTTCCGCTTTATACTGATAGGCCGACCTCACACATGCTCAATGTCTGGCTGAATTTAGGATCTGATTTCAGATCCTTACAGGGCGATCAGAAATTCAGAATCTGAAAAAATCAGGATGTGTGTGGAGCAAGCCGATATTGTATGGTATACTGGCCTTTCTAAATTAAGAATCTTAATTCAGATTCTGGAAATTCAGTATGTGTGCGGTCGGCCTTAATATAAATTAACTTCACTGTCACTATACTTATCCTTACTAAATTCTGTCTGTCTGTCTATCTATGTGGTTTAAGAGTGAAGAAGAACTCTTAAACTATTGAATCGATTTGGATGACATTTTGTATAGAGATTGTTTAAAAATTCGAGAAAGGAAATGTCAGGTTTTAATCCAACTGGAACAGGAAATATACGCAAGAATATAATAAACCACGGGCCACAGCAAGTTGTTCATAAATATGGTATTTATTATCTGTGGTAAAGAAATATATATTTTTTGTTAGTATACAATATTATCAGCTTTGAAATCATTTTTTGAGCATACAACGTTTATAAATTGCGTTTTATCGATATTATAATTCACAAGATACGTCTCGTTGTAAGCTATTTATTATGATCGGTCGTGTCGGTCTGCCGTCCCATCGGATTATGAGAGTGAAGGAATAGAGAGTGCACCTGTGTTTGCGCACATACTTGTGCACTATAATATCTCCTGCGTACCTGGCTAATCTCTGTTGAGATTGGCCACCATGACTGCTGTTGGTCGGGAGGGATTATTATTATTATTTATTGTATTAACATGACAAAAGTTTTGTTATCTTAATAAGGTTTACAAACACTAAAGTATAATGAAATAAAGGAATATGATGTTGTTTCGTGGTAGATGCCTCTAATGGGACGAAATAGAATTTACATTTTAATTTAAAATTTTAAAAGTAGTGAGTTTACCAGCATCATAGCTAAACAGTGAAAATTATTTGTCTCATAAAAATGTGCATTCGTTCATTACAAAATATTTAAACTGAAGAATTTATAGAAAAGAATACCTCTTCAACTGCAATTAACTGTGGAACTTAGTGAAGTGGTTTTCTTTTACAAATAAATCAAGATGCAGTTCCATCCAGAGGTAACAATACAAAATATAAATTAAATTAAACGGGGCAAGCCTGCGAAAATCATAGTAATACAAAAAATTTGAAAGTTTGAATATTTGCATTTCACCTCAAAGCTACTCAATAGAATTTGATGAAATTGTGTGTAGATATAGCTGGATTACGTGACAGGACTTTTTCAAATGTTATAGCAGGCGAGCGGGAGCATGTTACGTGACTAACCGCAGCCCATGAACATCCACAACAACAAACTGTTGCATATGCCTTGCCGGCTTGAAGAAAGGGACGGGATAGTGAGAGCTGATCAATGCTGTTAAATTGTGAGAGGAGTAGAACAGGGTGGGAGAGGAATGGGAAGGGGAAACAGGCTATAGGCTAGTATATTCCGTTTTACGCTGTTCCTTTCCATTTACCTTCGGGTTGATGAACTCCGAAGCAATGCTCCCACTAATAGAAATGCTTGAGCATGTAATATCCTCTGTGCGCTACGTCAAAATATTTTGTCTTGGCCAACATTAGATCATTTATTGTCGGAGGCCAAGATCCACTTTGGGGTCATCGCGCCAGCTAGTAAGTAAGTAACATTAGATCAGCTTGATATTATTCTTAAAAAAATACATGCATTCACTTACTAGAACTAAAAAAAGCTTCACTCTGATCTGCTAATTGAAACCTACTAAAAAGCACTTAATAATTAACCTGAAGTTTGGCAGAAGCGTTGAAAGGTATTTGTTTTCAATTGCTTTCCTTGTTCAAATGGAAGTTTATTTCTATTAAGAAGTTAGTTGAGTTTCTTTTGTATATCTTGAGATCCTTTCGACCTTTGGTAATGGCCAATTCTTGGGCGAATTTCTTTGATAAAATAGTTTTCGACTACGATTGCTGTAAAAATGTTTAATACTTATTTGGATTTAAGGATGTAACTTAATGTTCGATATATAACCACTGATAACTAGTGGCTCGCCCTGAGCTAGTATAATTACAATACAAAAAAAGGTTATATTTGATACCACACACAGCTATTCATGAAAATCGCCTATTTCGTTGTGCCCCCATCGATTTCCCTATTTTTGTACTCAAGTTTTTTGCAATTTTATCTATATTAATTGCGTTCAAAATTTTATCAAGATCGGTTAAACCATACTCCTTATATCCCTTCTGATCTCGCTTATCTTGGAACTCGATATTTTCTTTTATCTAAACCAGTAAACCTATTTGCCTATGAGATGTCATCAAGTTTGCATAAACAATACTCACATATGTATAAACGTACAACAATACAAATATACTATCGCCTGTCATCTCGACCCTGAGACCTCGCTTCTTTCAGTCAATTAAGATTAATAACATTGAATAAAAAAAACCCGACACATTGACAACAACTTCGACAACAGAACACTCGATTACGTTATCAATATTTTTTCTAGTGCGTTTGTATCACTGTATGTAAGCTCTCGAGTATAGTTGTAGAAATTTGATAGAAAAAAAATAAATACATTTATTCGTAGACCCCACCAAGCAACGTAGAATAGTAACCTAATACATGAGATGGGCAGTTACTCAGTATATGCCACTCCTATATCAGAAGCAGCGCTGATAAACTCATCCAAGGCCGCAGGCCAATCGCGCTAATAATATTTGACTCGATCATAACCCAACCGTAACCGTATCACGGCATTTTGTCACATTTCGTATCGCGCTAAAAGTTTGACAGCTACATTGACCAGAGTTGGATCTAAACCTAATCATAACTGCTGTCAAATGCAAAGTTCCTACGGAGCTACTTTTTCACAACCATAGTTGGAACTTTGGCTGTTATTATAACTTTATTTTAAGAAAATTACAAGAAACATGTCTATTACACATATTATTTGGATGGAATTGGACTTAATAAAGTCTCTAAGACTAAGGAAGTGTTACAATTTGAGATCAAAGTTGAAAATTTTTGTCAAGAATTGATGTGAATAATATCTTCGTACTTTTCGATGGATTTAATTGTGGAAGTGTGTTGAAAATATTAATATCATGATACATGATTTTTCACAACGAAGTGTATAAATTCGACAAGTGAGTAGTGAAAAAATAGATATGTAAGAGGTATGTTAAAAGTGATTTAAACCTACAATACTTTTAATTACTTACAGATACCAATGAATTTTCAATTTGAACATTGTGAGTTATGAGTAAAAGCCACTCATAAAAGCTGAGGGCTCACCATCCTCTAAGAGAGATTACTAAATATTTTGGAAGAGGATTAATTGTACCTTTTGGGTTAGTATTATTTTGAATTACATCAAATTGAGCTGACCTAATTATTAGTCTTTAAACTAGTTTGTACGAGTAATATATACATAAAACATGTGTATCTACAAGTATTAAAATAGAATTAGACTTTTTTGCTCTAATTCCACTATTTATTTCTAAACTATTAATCTAGTCATTAGCTATTAAGTCACAATACAATCTATCAAGTATATTACAAGTTATACTTTACAAAGAATGTTTATTCAATAAAATTTATTATGTTTGTTCAATAGGTTCCTGATTCCAGATGCTAGACATAAAACACCATACCAATAATGCTATGCTAATATATGGTTCCGTGGACTAGTGCCGGAGTTGAGAGAGTTGCTACCAACAGGTGCCAGAGACTGTGTCCTCAAACAGACAGATTGCATCTCAGTCACATGATAAAAAGAGGTCCTATAGTGGTTATGGGGAAAAGGGTCTTTACAATTATTGAAAAGCATTAAAGATTTGTCAAAATTTATTTTTTCTTATTTGTTTTCTCATCGTGCCATTGTTGCCTTTTTATGCTTCTCATCTACTGAACACCTCGCATTGGCAATTCTATGAACAAAAATATATTATTTATTATAACCACGGAATAGAAAAAACAAGTGGAAGTGCCCTAGTGCTTCTTTAGTATGAGAACCAATGTCGCCAAACTCACACATTGACAAATTAAATCGTACAATGCATACAAAAGAAGTA
>LQNK01000724.1:10984-26465 GCA_001586405.1 Phoebis sennae
GACGTTATGTCACATCAAGTAGCGAATGACGACTGGACCGATGTTGTACTAATGTACAAAGTTAAATGTCGCAGGCTAGAGCAGCAGGGCACTTCCACTTGTTTTTTCTATTCCGTGATTATAACATTAACACTATATCTGTGCGAGCCAAATAAATAAATAAGAAATAAAATTGTCTGTCTTTTTTATATCCTTTCTTATTTTTGAATACACTCTAAATTCAGAATTAGTAGAAAGATGTTTAATTCAACAAATAATAGATTTTCAACAAATAATAACTTTATGTAAATCAATCAAACTGAGTGAGTGAAAGACAAAGGTAAATTTTTATCACATTTTTACTCTTGAATACAAATAAATAAAAATATGAATGTCTCTTTTATCCAGTCTTAAGCCAAAAACAGATAAATTGCAACAAATCATAGTTTTTCATATTAATGTACAATTGATAAACACAAAAGATAAACTTTTATGTAATAAAAAGATTAATTAATCATGTTTTAATGAAACATTTAAATCCATAACCAGTAAAATAATTTCTAAACTATATATTGTTACCTTTTTCTTTGCTTTGAAATTTTATATTTACGAGTATAAACTATAAACTGTATTTTAAATTAGTAAAAACTCACATTTATATGATATTCAACATTGGTTGTATTATGTATGTTCATTTAGTACTATCTTGTTGTGTCCATTACCTATTCACCTTGTGATCTGAAATATTCAGGAAAATAAAAAAAATATCAATACTTAATAATATGCTACACTAATGTATTAAAATTAAAAAGGAATGTTATATGCATAGAAATTGATCTTATTTCAATTAAATTAAATAAATGTTTTGAATATAGTTAGTTACACTTAGTTACACAAATAGAATTGGTATTATTTTAAATCATAAAGTCATAGTTTATGTTTAAGTTGATAATCATTGAAAATGAAATGGAATTATAATAAGTAATATAGGTTGTTACTTACGGTATTTGATTAGGCCTAGCTGGTTTCTATCAATGGATACTTAAGAGGTGTTGTTAGGTCTTCCATTCCTGAATGCCAAATTTCTCTTGAACGTTTACACATAAATCTTAGTCCACTCTTTACCAGTCGAGAAAAGATAGAGGGTCGAGCTGGCGCGGGCATATATTCATCTTCGAAGTCGAAATGACTTAAGAATCTCGCAATATTTTATGATCTTTTGTGTATTAAATATTTGAATCCTTATTGCTAACATGTTCGCTTCACAGAGGTTTTTTAATGATTGACACTGGATCATTGTTATATATTTTGATTATAAAACGCTCGCCAATCCCAATTACAAGCACAGTAAACAAAGTTATATGTTGTTGAGTGTTTGGTTTAGTATGTAACGCGATCTAATAAGCCAAATAAACTTGAACTGTTTATTATGAACACTTATAGGAGAACAATGCACAATAGAATAATTTCCTAAGGACACTAGGTGCGTATACCAAAATTAAGAATGGTAAACTTTAAATTTTGGTTCCATTTTCTTCTATGAAATGTCAAATATAGCCCTTATTGCCATATTCCAAATTGTTACGATTGAATCGATTCAAGAAAAAATGGGAGCATCACTACAAGACTTGTCAAGACAATGGTTAGGTTTAGGTCCAACTTTGGTTGACGTTTGAACTTTAGCGCGATACCAAAATGCGTACAGTTGGATTTGAACCGGAACTGAACTAGAGTTGGACTAGAGTTGAAACTAAACATAACTGTGGCCTTACAATTTAGCGCGATCGGCCTGCAGTTTTAATTACGGAATGTTAAGGCACATTATTCCTAAAAATAAGAATATGACGAATAGGGCTACCACCCGTACTAATAATAATAATAATAGCTCTCCTGACCGATTTCGGCCATGGTGCCCAATCTCAACCGAGACTGCGCAGGGCATATTATAATGCACAATTGTACGCGCGAACACAGGTGCACTCTCTATTCCTTTACTCTCATAACCCGATGGGACGGCAGACCGACACGACCGGTGAAAGATCAGGGCACTGATTCACAAATCCGATTCGGGTCGGAACGAAGATATTTCCGTTGAAATGTTTATGAAACTCATTCGGACTTTTGATACCTTCTTGATATTCGCAATTGCGGATAGGGAGCAAGACGCAGGACCAACGGCATTGCGTGCTTTCCAAGGCAAGGGTACTTTTTAAAACAAATAAATCTTATTTCATACGATTTTGATTTAAAAAAAATCTATAAAAAAAGTCCCTAGTGGCAGCCCTAAAGATCTGCCTCCCGCTGTGTCGTTTAATTTCTGTCGAGTCCTGTATAGAATTGTTTCTGATATGAATTCCTTTTGTGACGCCGCTAAGGATGCGAAGCAATAAGTTCTTATAATTTTATAAACTTTGACCTCAAAAAGCAAATTATAACCTATAATTACACGTCAACGTTTCATTTATAAATCTTTTTATGTTAAATGCTTGAGGATATTAATTATTTTTATAAAAACGGTGCATGCTCGGGCTCCTTTTTTAGAAATATGGGAATGTTTTACCGCTTTATTCGTTCATTTCTCGTTGGGAATTGAAAATACACCTGCATTTCAGTGCAAAATATATAAGAGTACACACGTTTTTGCATTACAGTGCACAAACATGGTTCTAGCATAGAGTATGGGCTAACACGCTTATTAGTCTTGTACCGACATACACACAACTGACTTCCTCGTTGGTCTAGCGGTTGCATCTTTGACACATAAATCTCAGTTCGAATGCCGGGTGGAGCGAAAAAATATGTTATTGGTTTTTCTGCTAAAAAAATTAATGATAGCCTTGAGTCTGGAATTTGGAAGATGAATGAAGATCATAACCAATTATAATTATATTCTATTAGCCAGCAAGGACACATGCTCACCGTGCGAAACACAGTGCAATACTGCTTCACGCCGATCTTCTGCTGGTGGTAATTACACGGGTGCGAGCTGCGAGCTTTGCCCAATCGTGCAATGCTCGGCTCCCACTCTTTTACGCTGTAGATGGAATGCAGCATAATTACCCTCTGTCGCCTCTTACGACACTCACGGGTAGGAATGTGGTGGTGACACATGTATTCCTGTTGAATCATAAAAATAATAATGCAAAAGGTTCGCCATCTCTGTCCGTAATCGCAGCACTGTACCACTGTACCCAACATGATGTAGCATCAAAAAAAATGCAAAAAGTTCGCCATCCCTGTCCATAATCGCAGCACTGTACCACTGGTCCCAACAAGCTGTAGCACAAAAAATATAATGCAAAAAGGTTCGCCATCAGTTTTAATTACGGAATGTTACCTTTGATGTTGTAGATGTTCATGCGCTACAGTCAGCCACTTAACATCAGATGAACCGCATGCCGCGCTTTTCTGCTCAATCAAAAAAAAAATCAAAAAGGTTCACCATCCCTGTCCGTAATCGCAGCACTGTACCACTGTACCCAACAAACTGTAGCATAAAATAAAATAATAATGCAAAAAGGTTCACTCTCCCTGCCCTTTGATGTTGTAGATGCTCATGCGCTGCAGTCAGCCACTTAACACCAGATCAACCGCATGCCGCGCTTTTCAGCTCAATCAAAAAAAAATGCAAAAAGGTTCGCCATCCCTGCCCATAATCGCAGCACTGTACCACTGTACATGCCGTGTATCACGCGATACTAACATTTCACCGGCTCCGATTTCCCCGTTCGTATTGTTCTCGTGATCGTTTGAGTAGTGCTATTTATTACCAATGGAACCTTTTTACTTTGGATGGATATAAATGGAAGTTTCTCTGGAAACTCATATATTTATGTAAGCTATATCAAAATAGATTTATCGGTTAATACTCTAGATGTTCTACAAAATAACTGATAATTTTACTTGTATCTCTATTAAAAAGCGCTTTTTTTAAACGTCATCCAAGTGGGTACCCAACCCAAAAACTAATATTATAAATGCGAAAGTAACTCTGTCTTTTCGCCTAAACCACTGAGCCAATTTGGGCGAAATTGTTTGAAACCCGAGAAAGGACATAGGACAGTTTTTTATTTGGAGATACGCGGGTGAAACCGCGGGGCACAGCTAGTTATTATATAACATAAGCCTGTATCTTCATCAAGATGAAGGGATATCGCATTATATCTACTTTATAGTTGTTATAGTATCTACAATTCCAAAGAAACCTTTCATTATGAAAAAACTATCCTATTAAAATTCAGAATTGAATTTATATTATTTGAGGTTTGTAATTTTTTTTATGTTCATTGTGATTGTTTTTCGAATGAATACTGAAATAGGTCTTAGCAACTTTACTAACAAATTATGAATGTGGTATTTGTGTTGTAATAATAAATAAATAAATATATCTTCACAGAAATACGTCGCCATTACATCGCTGTAATATCAAGTTCTTCAAATTTAAACTTACCAATTCCATAAAAACAAATTCAATTTCACAAACAGGAGTTCGTTAATCAGTCCTTAAGAGCTCGTTTTAAGTAACCGTGATATATAGCACCGTTAGCGGAGAATTATTGTTAACAATATTACTTTTTCAATTTATTTTACGCAGTTGAAGTTATTGACGGCTTCGGTTATTGTTTCGCGGTTTATTTTGACGTCGGCGTAATTTGTGGTTGATGTAATTTTTATGGAGGGCAATTCTAAAAGTTAGTTAGTATTTACGGGAAGAAATTCTTGTACATTTTTTGTTTATGCAAATAATAAATAATTTTCTTGTATAGCGTGAGGATGGAATCAAAATCCGTATCTGTAAAGACAGGCATGTACCGCCGTCGCCATATCGTCTGGTAATTATTCGATTAAAAAACCTATCTACACTAATATTTTTTTTTTTGTTTGTTGGAATTTTCATCCATCCATCCATTCAGCCCGTTGGCGTCCACTGTTGAACATAGGCCTCCCCCAAAGAGTGCCAAATGCGGTCCTTAGCCACTGACATCCACCTACTTCCAGCGGCCTTGACTAGGTCATCAGTCCATCTTACTACTACTAATTACTTTATTTGTGAGTGATCAAAACGTTAATTAATAATTTATTATAAACCACTTATAAAATTCGTTAAAAAGCATTTTTACTTTATTGTGTATGCAATGTGATACTGTGCAACTAATTCTTTGTTATAATGAAAAAATCAGCATAAATACGATATATATTCCTGGACATTTCATACAACACCATCCAATCCGAAACTAAGCAAAGCCTGTACTATGGAAAGTAGATAACTGATAGAGATACATAAACATACTTTTTTTGTAACTACATACGCATAGTACAAAATTACAATTTTCATAACATCATAATTTTCTACTCGTAGGGATCGAACTCACATCCTCCGGTGCAATAAACCATTGCTGTATCCACTGCGCCAATCGGGTCGTCAAATAATTAATAATTATTACTGTTAACGAAAAATAATAGACCAGGAATTATATTCATCGACGATAAATTAATTTATTATGTAAGTAAATCTTCAAACAATGGAATCGTTATTTGTTCTGTGTTAAGCAAAGTTCAAAGGAAAATACAATAGCTTGGAATTGACTTTAATATGGCTTAGTGGGTCAGGATCGTTGCTACATCAACGGTTGCTATGGTAACAGCTTCTGTAGAAGGATACACCACACACAACTTTTGTTAATCAACACTATCTAAAATTCAGTTGGTACGTGAAACGTAATAAAACATTAGATTAATAGAAGATTATTTTAACTAAGTCTTAAGATTTATTTTATTTAATTTTACTATATTTGTTAAATGAGTATGTATACGTCAATAAATGCTATATATTATGAGGGTCAACATATGAAATTTGAAGAATTTATTCATTGCAAATAAATATGGCTTTTCTCTTTATATTAGTAAAGACTTGCAAGATTAATATAAATAAATAAAAAATAAATGTTCCTGGATATTTAACACAACACCATCTAGTCCCAAAGCTTGAACTATGGACGCTAGATACAAACATAGCTAGAAACATACTTTTTTGTAAATACATACATACTACAGATAAATTAACACTCAGACCGTAGAATATTACAATCTTCTTCACATCATAATTTTCTAGGGGATCGAACACCTTTCGGTGCAATAGACCATTGCTATATCCACTGCGCCAATCTGGTCTTCAATATATAATTCAAAGTATAATATAATTATTCAACTCCTCAAACTATATCAATATCGGGAGTTTACATGTGATTTGGCAGAAGTAAAGATTTGCTATGTTGGCACCCGTTGGTCTGGCCCGAGCCAAATAAGTTTTAACTGTGTATTATGCAACTGTGGGCTATTGGCGAAAAATTGAGTAATGATCGGATTCGTGTTTAACATTCTGTGGGAGATAAAGTTGGAAATATTTTTAAATACATTGCATACCAAAAAATATCTCACTATATTTTTTATAACGAATGCTCTTGGAATCAGCATTTTTATTGTAATCTATTTTTGGTCAATAAGCTATTTTGTTTTAACTTAATATATTTTTTTATGACGAATAATCTTGGCTTCACCGTTTTTATTGTAATCTATTGGCTAATAAGCTATTTTGTTTTAACTTAAATTTCTAATAACATTCTTTGTAAGAAAATGTCGACTGACATATTTTTTATAAATGAAAGACACTATCATTTTGTGTTCTTCGCACCTGTAATCTTCATTTTACCATACAATACTTAAACATATATGAAATTATTTCCGTCCAATTTTTTATATTAAATAACGCGCTATAAGTCGAAGGTCATCACTATATAATATATCCATACATATCATCCTTTTTTATAGTAATATATCCATTACTAGTTGATCTGCGAGACTTCGCTCCCGTAGCATAATGTTATATGTACAGCCTATTTTACTCGTGGACAATGTAGCTTTCAAATGGTGAAAACTTTTTTTAAAATCGGCCCAGTAGTTTTTGAGCCTATTCATTACAACCAAGAAAGTTTTCCTCTTTATAAAAAAACAGTCCGGAAAGTTGATTCTACCGAAAATAATGCATGGACGGTGCATCTATTTATTTTTATTTTATTTATTTAAACCAATTAACACAGTTTACATTAACCAATTACATTAATTGACATTATAATTAAAATAAACAAGAAATAAACGTCCTAAGAGATAACGTAAAATAATAATAATAAATCTTTTTCTCTTCTCAATTCCCACAATACCAACTAAAGCATTTGTTATTTGTTATTCATATGTCTCGCTGACAGAAATTTAGTCATTCAGATAATACTTGCGATCATGGACGGCCGTGAAAAAGAACAGCTATACTACTTTCCTTAATAAATTCCATAAGATGTAACAAATGTACCATCCAAGAAATAAAACCTCAAATTTGTTGACCAATCAAAAAACAATAAAGGAAGTACATTAAATTAAACATTGAAAACAGAGCAAACATAACACAAGCATAAATAAACAGTTAATGGTAGAAACGCGGAGGCGTCGATATCGGCTCAAGAATCTACCAATTATATCGAAGGGAACGAACCATAGAGCTAAGAATATATAGACTAGGTTTTAAGTCTATGACAATTTTTTTGGCTTTGAGCGTTCAATAGGCTATATGTTTTTCAATTGTTTTATTGATATAATTTTTGTTTTTTTTTTTTATCATAAAAAATAACTAAAACAATTAATAGTAAAAATGTATAGAGGCGTACATTCGATATCGGCTCAAGAATTAAAAAAAAATGACTAACGAAGGGAATAATGAATCATTGTGCTAAGAAATTATAGACCAGTCATTAAATAATATTTTTTGAAAATGAGCCTTGTTTGATTTTTTTACAGATAACATTAAGATTATGCATTTTTAAACCTTAACGTTCTTATACTTAAAAAGCTATTAATCTTTAAAGATATACATGTTTATTCGCAAGAAAAATATGCAATTTTCCGTCCAAGATTTTAACTTTAAATAATAGATATCAAACTTCAAGCCTTCACACTTTGATAACGTTAGAACTTTTTGGACTTAGGAAAGAAAATATCCATTCCATTGATCGCGATAAACTTTTTTTTGCAAATATTTTAAGTTTATTAAAATAGTAATACAATTAGGGCCATGTTTATCTACATTTTTTAAATATATTCTTTATGAAATACATTGGGTTCAAACTAACATTTAATTAAAACATAATCTGTCATCTCTATGCTTCCATAGCTCTACAATCCATACATCAAACGCACATACAATCAAGGCGACTAATTAAAATAGATGAGCCATTTACATACTTACAATGATTTACTACCCTCTTTTGTACAAAAACTCATATATTACTATCTTTTTAATTTTATTCATTTTTCTATGGTAAAAAATGGGAAAGTTTTTTAATAGGGAGTATTTCACACTTGTTTCACTGGTCTATTTTTACACTGTGACTAAAGTATAGGATCGAATAGAAAATAATTTTGGTGAGACTGTCATGTCATTTTTTTAATTTTTTGCCCTATTTGTAATAATTTATTGTGATTTTAGACAAATATTGTGTATGCCTTTAATTGGTTAATACATACACCTGTTATCTATAAATTGTGTATTATCATAAATGTTATATGTATTTATTGTTGGCGTACCTTTAATAAATGAATGAATGAATATTAATATTTCAGGTAATTAAATTAACACCTTACAATGTTGTAAATGTTGTAACTTCCCGTAATTACATTTTTTGATTTTGATATTTTGATTTTTTTTTATATTTTTAATTAAAGGTGCACAATACTGTGTTAATGTAAGCTAATGTGTTTAATTTGTGTCCTTTGTTGGTTGTTCAATAATAAATAAATAAATAAATAAATAAGTAAATAAATAAATAAATAGACACGGTCTGTATGTACTTTTATACGTAGCGTTCGCAAAAAATTAAGTTCAATTTACGGTGCTTCCCACTCCACTGTACACGTAAATTCTTTGATCCTTTAGATATCCAGTGGTATAATTTACGGCCGTTTTCAATATTCTATATATCCCTTGTTTCGCTTACTAAAGACAGGCAAATCTATCCATTTGCACTTACTTTGATTTCAATATGCTGTTAACGGATAGCCTTTCTTATGACTTTTTGACAATCAAATGTCATTTAATCTGAGATAACAATCTATCCATAATCTTGATATACTTACGGCCGTTTTCAATAATGCATCAAAGATTATGGATAGATTGTCATCTCAGATTAAATGACATTTGATTGTCAAAAGTCATAACAAAAGCTATCCGTCGACAGCATATTGAAATCAAGGTAAGTACAAATAGATAGATTTGCCTGACTTTAGTAAGCAAAACAAGGGATAGATAGAATATTGAAAACGGCCGTTATAAGAGAGACTTATAAGAAAACGGCCGTTAATTGTGGATGAAGCTGATAGTTTCGGAGCTATAGCGCCAAACTGTATCGCCCAATTTTGTTATCATTAGCTTTTTTGTATTGCCTCTGTATGACAGAAATTTTATAAACATACTAGCTGCGCACCAGGGCTTCGCTCCCGCGGGAATATTGGGATGATATATAGCATATAGCCTTCCTCGATAAATGGGCTATCTAACACAAAAATAATTTTTCAAATCGCACCAGTAGTTTCTGAGATTAGCGCGTTCAAACAAACAAACAAACAAACAAACTCTTCAGCTTTATAATATTAGTATAGATTCACGTCAATTAAGTATCTTTTGGGCATAAAATGGTTCAGCCTGTTTTCCCTATGTTGGGGTCATCAAAGCACCTTCGGCACTTTTGGTGTTACAGATGTTCATGTTCATAACATCGGTTAACATTTTTGTTGTTTTTGCCATAAATTTATAGAAAGAGTGTTGAGGTTGTGTGTTTTTTGGTAGCTATGGAAAAGCTTTATTAAACGGTAAAAAGTTATTCAGTAATTTGCCATTCTTAACGGATTTTTTAAATAAAAGGGAGAGCCTTTTAATATGGAGCGCAGTCTTAAGGTTAAATAACATGTTTCAACGATTTATAATACAAAAAAAATACATCCTGGACATTTAACACAACGCACTCTAATCCTAAACTAAGCAAATTTTATGGAAAGTAGATAACTAATAGACATACTTACACATACTTTGTTTTGTAAATATATACATACAGATTATTTACTATGATAATAACAGCCAGACAGTAGTAAATTAAAATGTTCATCACATCATAATTTTCTACTCGTGGGGATTGAACCCACACCCTTCGGCGCAATAGACCATTGCTGTATCCACTGGGCCAATCGGGTCGCCTATTATAATATGGTTATCTAAAAAAATAGTAATATTTTAAAATATTGTCTCGATAATAAAAGCTAAAACATTTTTGTATAACAACTTTATCTAACTCAATCTTAAATACTTAACCCGCTAACCCATAGTAAGAGTGAAAGTGATTAAAATTTAAAAAAAAATAATAAAATGCTTATTATAACAGGATGATTTAATTGACAGCGCAGTGATTGAGTCACGCTAACTAGGCCCTTTGTTAAATTTTATTTGTTTACTTTAGTGATGTCATTATAGATGAGTTAAGTGTACATGAGATACTATAATAATTATGTTAATATAAATTTCTTTATTTACTAGGTTTCCGCCTGTGCGGACTACAAGATTCTATACTTTCTGGATTTTTTTTTTATTATTTTTTATAGCAGGCAAGCGGGGCATGCGGTTCGGATGTTAAGTGACTGATCGTAGCCCATTAACTTCTTCAACATCAGAGTATCGAGATGCCTTGCCGGCTTGAAGGAAGGGGAGAGGATAAGGAGAGGATTAATGATAGGAAGTAGGACTAGAACAGGACGGGAGAGGAATGAGATGGGAATACAGTCCTCCGAGCTGGAATTCGAAGAAGCTTAACGAGGCATTTAAAAACGCTCAACTTAATCTACCTATGCTCAATTATGATATTTTTGATGGATTGCTTTGAACCCTCATATCTTTTTTGTTTGAACAACGAATCAAATGAAAGGTCTTGCTTTACATTACAACGCGAGGTTTTGCTCGGAGCTACTTGATAACATTTAAATGTTTTCACTATTGTCATATAATTTTTAATTTCGCCTTAATGTACCATCTTTTTGTTATAGGTTGTAGTTCCCTGAAAATTAATAGAATACTAGAGAATGTAAAGTGTATCCTTTGTCGGTAGTTTCACAATAAATAAATTAATATTGATATTATTATCATCATAAAATAAGGCATCAGAAAAATTTTCAGTTAGCTCGAACACTTCTTGAAAATGATCCTAGTTCTCGAAATATACTGACTCAGTTGATTTATAAGGAATGGATATGAATGAATGAAACTCTTTATTATATGCACACAAAAATATTAAAAATATAATGTTACACATAGTAGTAAGCATAAAAAGGCGGCCTTATCGCTATGATGCGATCTCTTCCAGGCAACCCGTGGTAGGAGGGAAAGCAATATAAATATTTAATGGCGAAGTAGGTGCACAATACTTTTAAGAAATAAGTAAATAAAGTAAATGATTAAATAGCATACACATAAAATAAAACAATATACATACATACATAAATAGATACAAACATACTTACATACATACATAATATATATATACATACATATAATTATATATTAAATACTAAGTGAGTGATAAATAATGCTCATGAAGCAGCTTTTTGAATGTACTCAGCGATTGGGTTCTTTAGGATAACTCAAAACTGTACAATAAAGATTAAATCTTTTATTCACGATAAAAAAATAGAGGCAACCTTCAAATGAACCCAACTCTGACAAGCAACCATTAATCGCGGACAATTTCAAAATAATTTAATCAATCTAGTAATTTATCTTACAATAGCTTGTTAACCGACTTTCAAACAATGGGGGAGAACAATGGCTCCTCACGATGTGACCTGAGCCCTTTGGTACAAAGTGACAAAGGGTAACGGCGTACACTTGATTTTCAATTTTTAAGGTTTATTCTCTCAAAGCGAGTGTTGGTATAAGGATCATGTGAAATAAAATTATTTATCTAAGCCAAATGTTTAAATAGAAATTTTAACATCGAAATTCATTGAGCAATGTCTGAAATATAAACGAATCGTTTTCAACAATGTTATGGAATTTTATTTTGCACAAAACACATGTTTACTTTTCGATTCCACTATATTATACATTGGGACGAACTTCACTCGCTCCAAAAAGACTGGACCGCTATAGCCCAAAACAGGAAGGATTGGAAGAGGGAAAGGGAGTCTTTTGCCCTGCACATTACAGGCTCAACACTAACTTAACGACCGGGGCTTCGATCGCGTGGACCCGGCAATTATTCGAATTTTTCTCGCCGTAAAAACCATGCTTGAACTTCAACGAACATTAAAAAAAAAGAATTGTCCAAATTGGTCCAGTCGTTGTTGAGTTATGCGCTTACCAACATATTTTGCGATTCATTTTTATATAAAATATTGACTACGCTGGATAATGCTACTCTACGTTCACAGAGTAGCGACGATATATTTATTAATATTTTTTTTTAATTACTTGACGATGGTAAAATAAACCAATCTTGTGTAAATGTTATCTACTCTAATATTATAAAGAGGAAAATTTTGTTTGTTTGTAATGATTAGGCTCAAAAACTACTGGACCGATTTTGAAAATTGTATCACCAGTTTGTATGTTTCATACTATAAATAAATAAACACCAAGACAAATAAATAAAATAAATACACACAAAAAAGTAAAAGTACAGTATAGATGATAGAAAATTACAATTTTTACAATTTTCATCACACCATAATTATTGCTTTAATTGCGGAGATTGAACCCACACCATCCGACGCAATAGACCATTGCTATATCCACTGCACCAATGGGCCTATATAATTGAATTATTTCTTAATCTAGTTACTTCAATACATACTTCACTATTACATGTAATTTATATTAAATCGAACGTGGGAAGTTTCACGTGGGTGGATCTACAAATATAGTTTACCCATTTCGGATAGTTTATAAGCCGTTCTTTTAATTAAAATTACCAAACCTTTGAATATTCATTAATTGAACTGGAAGTAAATTACTTATTACAAGTATAATATGTAAATATTTCATACATTACAGAACGACATAAAATAAATAAATATTCTGGTACATTTAACACTACGCCATCTAGTCCCAAAGTAAGCAAAGCTTGTACTATGGAAACTAGATAGCTGATAGACATGCTTAAACATACTTTTTTTTTGTAAAATATATACATACAATATTTTTACTTGACAATCTTGGCTTGTATATCATTGACAGTTAGAAGCGTGGCGCCCGAAGGCCCAGTTGTTTCTCATCTGAGCGTAGTCGCCACTCTCGACCAGCGTGGCAACTGGCTTCCCTCGAAGCGACTGACTGACAATGATGTACAATAAATAATTTTTCATTCATTAGTTTATACTATAGATATACAAGCACCTAGAGAAAATTACAATATTCATCACATAATAATTGTCTTCTCGTGTGGATCGAAACCACATCCTTCAGCGAAAAAAGACCACCTAGATCGTCAAGATTTGACACACATTTAGGTCTAAGCGTAAAATTTTGTAGTATGGAAACTAGATAACTTGAGACACATACATTAAGGCGCATTTACAATAGACGTTAGGATCCGCATTCAAGATCTGTAACGCAAGGATATATGTAATCGTTTTCATATGTTGTTAGAGCTTGCATTCAAAATACGTGAAGATATTTCTGTAACTCAAGCGATTAGTAGACAAAGAAACTAACATACAAAGCTTTCCTCTTTATAATATCAGTATAGATAAACTTTAATATGGTGTTTTCCCTGAAAAGAAAGTATCTCGATAAATATACAGTCAAACCTGGATAAGCGAGAGTTCAATGGACCACAATCTTATTCTCGCTTATAGAGGTTTCTCACTAACCCGAGTTTCTCACTAATACAGGTTCATGGGTAGCGTTTCTCACTAATAGAGGTACCCAGCAATAAGAACTTACAACAAGTCACAACATGTCATGACATGCCATGACATGTTGTGACTTGTTGTAAGTTCTTAGGATAGGCCTTCCAAAATAAATTAGAGGTTTCTAAATAGATTTTTTGCCAAAATAAATATTTTTTTTGTGCGACAGAAAGAAAAAAAACTTAAGACATGAAATATTTCAGTGGTCCTGCTACTGTAATGTTTTAAAACTTTTGTTTCGCGCCTCTATACAATACAGATATTTGTAGTCCACGCGAGTGAAGCCGCAGGCGGAAAGCTAGTAATAAACAAACTTGACTGTCGCTTATAGAGGTAAGATAAGTAGAAGTCTCACTTATAGAGGTTCATGAGGGAAAAACGACTCTCCCTTATCGAGGTTTCTGCCTCTCGCTAATAGAGGTTTTAAGAGCTAAAATTGACGGGACCTGGCTATTACTCTCGCTTATAGAGTTTTCTCTCTTATCCAGTTCTCACTTATCCAGGTCTGACTGTATAATATCGACAATTAAATATCCTTATTCATTTAATAATAATTTTCTATTAGTGAAAATCGAACTAACATCGTCTACCAAAGAAATCACCTTGCCATCCATTTCCCCTATTACAGACACATTCATAAACGAAATGGAAAACATTCCGTCGTTATACAATAGTTTGAAAACTATAAATTCCCCTACCCTTGTTGCGTGTAACTTCCAAGAAAGTTTATCCACATCATGGGAAGGGAAGCGTTTCACTAAGCCCCAGGACCACAAGTGACTTATAGGTCAGGATAAAGGCATGTTTATATCAACCATCAACATATATGAAAAGGCACATCTTAACCAATTTTACTAGTAGCTTGCTAAGAGCTCGCCTTAATTCGAACACCATCTTCAGTAATTTAATTACTAACCCGAAACCGGTCTAGTTTATAATAAATAATCGATATAGTGTATAAAATAAACGAATGTGGAACTAGTGAAGTGTTTAATTAATATACTATCAATCAAGATGCAGTTCCATCAAGAGGTAAGAATACAAAATATAAATTAACCAATACTTAAGTTATCGTCGGACAAAGTTTTTCATACTTACATACAACAATTATAACCGCCCGGCCATCTCGATTTTGAGACCTCACTTCGCTTGGTTAATTATATAGAAGCTTTTATATTTAGTTTGTTTGTTACCTTTTTATGGTTCATCTACTGAGCCAATATTTTTAAAGTCTTGCATTACATATAGCTGGTAGTTTAAAAAAGGATACAGGTTACCATTTATCCTAAAAAAATTAACTTCCCGTGGGATGGACATGGGAAATTTATTTTTCTGATCCAAGTTTAAACAGAGATAGGTTGGAACATGGCTTTGTCTTTGTACGGAAGACCTATACTACAGTCGTTAATTTAAACCTCAATACGAAACAATGCTATAAAAGTACACATTTGATTTTTTTACGTCTTTCTCCTCCTTTTTTTATGTTACAGCAGGCAAGCGAAGTATG
>LQNK01000724.1:29540-55661 GCA_001586405.1 Phoebis sennae
AAACAAAGTTAAATCGAATTAAGAGACGCAAAGTTAATTCTTTTATTTTTGAAATCAATAGAAAAACAACGTAACTTCGTTCATTAAAACATTATAATATGAAGAACATTTTTGAACGGTAATAAAAATAAAACAAAATCAGTATATTTTGGAGAACTTCGCCTATATAATGTGACTATTCAAAAGTACTTTGTAAGAAGTTTACATGAATTAAAATGTTTTCTATTCTAAATTTTTAAAAGACATACAATTAAAATTGGAACAAAAATTATTAAATATACGCGTTATTTTTAAATTATGAATTGCTACTCATTTAAAAATAAAACAAAACTAATCTTGTTATAAATGTGAACAATTGTTTGTTTTATTTGATACTCAATCAAGAGAAAACGATAAAGACCTACGGGACAGGATTTAGCAAAATAATTATCTATTTCATGTCGAAGATAAATACATAATATACTGTTATTTATACAATATTAATAATTTATATAAATCTGCAAATAAAATTAAAATTTTAGTATTTAAAAATAGCCATAAATTACAGCTACAATGCCTATAAAAGGAACTTTAACTTCACTTTTATGTAAATAAAATAACCTTATATTCCGTTGATCCGCAAATCTTTTGTCATAAGGTTCGCGTCAATTTGCGCGGAACACGACGTTCCACAAATAATGAGACTCCTATGATTGATGGGAATCAGACCTCACCTAACGCCTTTAGGAAGTGGGTTATAGGCGAAAGCGATGTAAAGACCATTTATTTTATACTAGCTGATCCGCGCGGCTTCGCTCCCGTAGCATAATGTTTCCCCGTTTTTTTCACATTTTCCATTATTTCTTCGCTCCTAATAGTTGCGGCGTGATGTTATATAGCCTAAAGCCTTCCTCGATAAATGGTCTAATCAACACAAAAATAATTTTTCAATTTGAACCAGTAGTTTCTGAGATTAGCGCGTTCAAACAAACAAACAAACTCTTCAGCTTTATAATATTAGTATAGACTAGCGACCCGCTCCGGCTTCGCACGGATACAATGCTTTTTTTTAACATTGGGATGCGAAGGATGTTTCAATTACAATCTAGTCTAGTATATAAGACTAATAATTTTAATCTAACGTAAACTAACTACTGTAAATAAAATAAAGAATGTGTCCATTAACACTTTTCTTATTGTCTCTATTAAGGGGAAGACACTTTGTTGTTGTGTTATTTGTAAATAACGCACTGCACTATTTTTATTTTTATCACTACACTACACTAACTCGAATGGTTTTGTCCCTTTAAGTCTTCATTACGGGTACAATGCTGATACTAAAGTATCTTCTTTTTTATGTTATAGCAGGCAAGCGGGGCATGCGGTTCACCTGATGTTAAGTGACTGACCGCAGCCCATGAACATCTACAACAGCAAAGTGTCGCAGATGCCTTGCCGGCTTGAAGGAAGGGGAGGGGAGAGGAGAGGATTAATGACAGGAAGAATGGAGAGGAGTAGAACAGGACGGGAGAGAAATAGTTTATATATTCTTCCTAGCCGTAATCTCATGACTGAAGGTCGTGACCACCAATTTTTTGGATTTTTTGTGATAAGGCTCTCCATCCAGGCCGGTTTTCTGCCTTGCGTAGTGAGTCCTGGATTGCCCTGGGTGACCTCTTCAATGGCTGCTGTCCATCTTGTAGGTATTCTGCCCCTAAAGATACTAAAATATACATTACAGAAAAACTGAGAACGTTGTTTATAAAAATTAGTATATTATTTTGATAAATCTCGTAAGGTTCAGGCTGCGTTTGCAATGTGAGCGGAAATAAAATTGATAATTAATATTAGAAACCTTAAAAAGAACAGTATTTCCCCACCATTTCATAGATATTATGATACATTTAAACCTTCCTCTTGAATCACTCTATCTATTTAAAAAAACCGCATCAAAATCCGTTGCGTAGTTTTCAAGATTTAAGCATATATAAATATTTTAGTGACTATACTTGATAGACTGTCTTGTCACTTCTTGATGGAAATTCATCTTATAAAATTTATAGAATTAAATTCTTTTTCACACTATTTTAACATTTATTAATAACCTTTATTTAATTTAAAACCGGTTTTGAACAATCAACTTCTAATGTAGCAATAGCTGTGTTGGAGGCCTTGTTTTCCAAAATTAGTTCTAAATAAATGTCAATATTCATTTAGGACAGTAGATATCAAACTCAAAGCTTACTCAACTGTATGTTACCATACATACACTCGAAAAAGCAGGGTCGTTAGCAATTTTTACCAGCGTGGAATTTTGATGTCAATTTTAATTAACGATTTTAGAAGTTCTATTCTTAGTTACATTTTGCCTGAAAAATTTACACTTTTGAAATGTGTCTATAAATTTAAGATTATAATAAGTCTTGTACACTTATTTACTAAAATTGCTATGAATTCAAATAACGCACATAAACTTATTCAGAGATGATACTTGGGCGGTGGTTTGTCATTTCACCTTAAAATTAAGTCTAATTTGTTTTTTTTAATTTTTGTTATTTTTTTTTCTTTATTGTTTCTGATAATAAATAAAAAAAATAAAGATTTGTCATTTGAAACGCATTGAGAAAGGTCTTACTTCATGTGCATAGTATCACTACTTTACTTACACAAGTATTTTTGTTAATACAGATGTTACTTTCAAAAGCTTTGTTGAACAATTTTGTAAAAAATTACTGTTTATTTTAATAATTATTTACGTCACCAAGCTCTTAAGTTTAAAAAATACAAAAATGCTTAAACCCCGCTCTCCATACAAACCCTCGACCCAATTCCCCGGCAGCCATTGCCAAGTCACGGTTTCATAATAAACTAACGTGTCGCGTTTACATACACATTTTTGTTACAATGTTTTATATTATACTGATAATAGAAAGTTGAAGAGATTGTTTCTGTAAGTGTTAATCTCAGGAACTGCTGGTCCGATCATAAAAATATTGTGTTAGATAGATCATTTATCTAGGAAGCTATAGACTAGATAAAATTATGCTACGAGAGCAAAGCTGTACAGAATCAGCAATATTTTTTCAAATAGCACATTCTTCTTTCCATTTTTGTTAATACAAAAATTTTCTTTAAATTATAAAGATTTTACATACTTACATACAACTTAGTAGAAGCATATGTATTTAATAAGTGTTTTTTTTAATAATTATTTACGTCATCAAGCTCTTAAGCTTTAAAAATACAAAAATGCTTAAACCCCGCTCTCCATACAAACCCTCGACCCAATTCCCCGGCAGCCATTGCCAAGTCACGGCTTCATAATAAACTAACGTGTCGCGTTTACACACGCGTTTTGTTTATCGCAATAAAGGGATCAAAGCATTTTGTTTCATAAATTCAGCTTTTCCTTAATCGTTAAGATTTTGCTTTCCGGTTTATTGCAAAGTCAAACGTATTAATTTAGACATCAGATATACAAGTGAAGGTGTAGGAAACCATTAATTGATGTTTAATATTTACTTACCTTACACAAAAGTAACTCTTAGGCTTACTGACTGACGAAGGCAACTATCGACGTGTTCAAAAATCACTACAAAGCATATAGAAGTCAGTTCCCTTTGTCAATTTTTATGTAACAGTCGGCAAGCGGAGCATCCGGTTCACCTGATGTTAACGGACTGACTGCAGCCCATGAACATCTTAATGGGGTAGAAATTGGGTGGAAAGTAAAACAGGATGAGAGAAGAATGGAATACGAATAAAGGCCTCTAGGCACCTAATTATAAAAAGAAAATATTTCAAAAATAAAAACCATACTACCATAAACAAAATTAATCTAGGGTGAAATATTTCATATCAGTTTTCCATACATAGTCTCAAATATACATAACACCACAAAATATGTATCACCATGATTTACCCCTAAAATGAAACCTACATTTTATCAATTCAATATTAATTACAGCCGTTCACCATAATTAAACCATAACTTTTAACGACAAATTAACTTTTTAGTAAAATTAGTCTGTGCCGATAAATATTTCAAACGCCATAGATAAGGCCAATTGAACAGCTGGCGACGCGCCAAACTACAGCGCCATCTGTTATTGAATAGCAGTGATTGATATTGTTAATGCTGTGTACTGACATTATAGTACGTTGATGATACGCTATAGTGATAACATGATATTATATTGCTAATTTCATGGTTTAACAAGCTATATACGCCATCTTTCTATTAACTATCAAAGTCCTATAAAATATAGCTTCGTTCAGTGTTTAGGCGCATCAGCAACGAATATGTCTTGATACTGTGCTTCTTCTTTGATTATGCTATTATGTATGTTTTTTTGTAAATAAATGTTGTGTCTATGTCTTTGTCTATGATACTCGAATGTCTTTGACGTAACGAGACAGATACCCTCACTTTGCTTGATAGTTGACTTTTTTTCTTACATGGTTAGTCTGTGATAATTTTTTCCAATGTACCGACAATAGATTGATTAATTTTATTTAATTTTAACTACCTTACGATGATGTACGAAACCGGTCGTGTTTAAATAAATAAAACATTATTGTAAAAAGTGTTAATATAGTGGAATTGAAAGTATAAAAATGTGTTTGTCTTTATATAAAAGTTACATGGTTATATTATATTTTTTATTACATGGTTATAATTATATGATGCCTTATATTTATTTTTTTTCTAACGCGACTATTTTTCATAACATAGGCATCCTCTAAGAAGTTCTAGTTTATTTATAAGATTGGCAGACATGATAGTTCATCAAAATCTTTTTTAATTCATAAGCTTTAACGAAAACTGTTTTTATATTATTAAATTCCATATGCTAAAGTTAGCATGCGTCCATTACGAATAATACAGAAATATCGCTTTGATATTGCATACATACTTTGTTGCTTGAGCTTTCCGTTCCGTTATAAACTTTATCTTTTGTAGCAAATGAAGTCGATAGTATTAGACATACTAATAACAATGCCGTAAGGAAACCGATGCCATTTTATGTTAGGGTATAAAAATGTTTGAGAAGCTTGAAAATTACATTCACCAATTTACAACCGACTATAAAATGTATAAGAAAAATGTATTTGTTTACGGTCGCCCTGGTTTTTCTCACAGTAGTGTGGCATGTGAGATAATCATGTTTATATGTTTGTATATGGCTTAATCTTGTTTATTAATATTATTATATAACTAGATGTGCCCCGTGGGTTCTTCCGCGTATATCTCCCGCTTCCGTGTAATTTTCACGATAAAAACTATCCTCTCTACAAAATTTCATCCAATCCGTTCAGTGGTTTAAGGTAAAGGTGAAGAAGAAACACACAAACAGACAGAAAGGGTAAATTTAAGACGTAGATAAGTCATAACTTAAAGAATACTATTTATCCCGGAGTGCACAGACGAAATCTTCTCGGTAGAGACAGCCTTACGATGCGGAGGGAATTTGATTTGGAAAATAAACATTTTGACTTTGACCTTGACTTTGAAGACTAATATTGACTTGTTGAGAATTTCAGCGAAAACAACCAATCTTCCTACACACAATTACGGACATTTTCAATAAATTACACAATATTATTCGATGGATATAATATTTCTAGAATTGAAACACAATGTTAATATCGGTATTAATAAAAAGTATTGTTTAACACTCGTTAAAATGTAAATGCAAATCTACGCTAAAAGAAAGAACAGTAATTAAACTAATGAATTTAAAATCTCCAATCTGCGATCGAAATGGACCTGCAAGTTTCATATAAAAGGGATTTGCGTAAAATATAATTTCTGTATTTTATGGACAATGGTTTTAGAACTGATATTCCATGTGGTCTTATTTCTTTCATATGTTTATAATATAATAATAATAATTTATTTATTTCAGATATCTGCAGATCCATAATTTGTTAGTAGCTTCTTAAATCTATGTTAGTAAAATTTAAAATATGTCATTACAATTAAATTACAAATTACATTTTGGGAAGATATGGTATGGTTTATATCGTTATTTCTTCTATATGTATATTATTTCATGAGTACTGTGCTGTGGTCACCTCGATACTCACCAGTACTTTTTTTATATTCGCACATTACTTCCAGCGTTGCAATTCGCATTGCCGGTAGCAGGGGCTTATTTATTTTATTCGACCCACATGTGTGTTTATCTAACATTTTTATAAATTAATATGATAATACTAATTCCATATCAATGACCAACAAAATTACATCTCAATAAAATATCTAAATGAAATTTCTATTAAAGTAAAATTAGAAATTAGCATTATTTAAAATTAAAATCATTATTCTTACTTATTTTGTTTCCACTGCTCACCGCTTCCCGCGCCGACTTCCGCGACGGTATTCTCATTGCTGTTAGCAGTTATTCATTAGCGGCAATGATCACTATAATTCAAACATCAAAACAACGTCATTTCTTATTAGAAATCTAACTATTTCAGTCCAACATTTTGAGAAAATGGTAAAAACTGCTCCCAAAATAATTAAATCAAGAAGTTCATTTTTTAATTCGCTTTATATAATAAACAACTGGTTTAAATATACATCTTCTTTACGAACATAATTTGTATCTGTGGCAATATTATTAAGGTATTCTGAAATGAACATTTCTTTGTAATATAATCCAAAATCCCTTCAATATGAAACCGGCCGCTTCACGCCATTATAGGTATGGATGTAAAATGTAAAGTTTCAATTTTATTTTTCTTTATTCTCAGCGTTTAATTATTTCGTTCGTTACACAAAGAGTTTCGTGGCACGGTCCAATTTCGTTTTTTGTTCCTTTGCAAATAATTTATTTTGTTCGCCTTTATCCTGTACACACATACAGTTTAAAGCACGTGAAATTGAATGAATTTTGTGCATACGTATGTGGTGTAAATTTACAGGGGAACAATGGTTTTTCACGCGGTTTTTTCGTATTTATTGTGCTTTTCGTTGAGTAAGTCAGTGAGTTTGATAAGCACGTTTTGACTTAAAAATGTATTGTATCGTTTTAATTTAAAGTAGAATTAAATCTATTTATATAACTCAAAGGTGACTGACTGACTGACATAGTGATCTATCAACACACAGCCCAAAGCGCTGGACGGTTCAGGCTGAAATTTGGCATGCAGGTAGATGTTATGATGTAGGCATCCGCTAACAAAGGATATTGATCAAATCCCACAGATAACAAATATATGCTAGTGAAACCATAGGGCATAACTAGTATTCAATATTGTATCTAACAATATTATCATTTTAAATGTTTTTTTGCATTTTTGATGGTGAGGTAATTGTGAATGGATGAATGATGAATAATATCTATTATTTTCCTTCTATTTGATTAAATGAAATAATTCTTATTCTTAAATATTTTTCACATCTTACGGACATTTATATTTATTTTTATTTGTTATCAGAAACAACAAACAAAAACAACATTATGAAGATAAAAACCACTGCTTTTTATTTCGATCTGTTAAACCTATCAAATGAACAACTTTGTTCCTATAGGTGTTGGTTGGTGTTCACGATCCATAGTGAATACTTAACACCATAATATAACACTCACACTCTTTTGCGTGTATATAAAATTGCCAATATCAAAGCCACGTACACATTATCAACAAGTTATCTACGATAAGCCGGCGCTTAATAGCTCACTCGAAATTAACATAACTCCTGCATTAATACCATTCACTGGTCATTACCGATAACCTATCTAGAGTGTTTGTACAGAGAATATTTTCTAGCGATTAGTATATAATTTCGCGGAATACTATGACTAGTAAAAGTAGTATTATTATAAATTACTAACGCGAGTATTAACTGGATTTATATGAAAAAGTATTTTTGGTAAACAGCACAACTATTAAGATTGTATGTAAATTGATGTGGATTATATCATTTTATTAGTTTTCGTTCAACTTATTCTTGATATGTTATTCGCTTTCGATAAGACTTTTTGATATATAATTTCTACGTTTTAATTTGTCAAATCACAATTTAACAAAATAAGTTTTATAATTCCTTTGTTAAGTAAAATTAAAATTAAATTTTCTCTACAACACCTACTAAACAAAAAAACATGCACTATGTAAATTTAACAACGATGATAAACATACTTCACTCACTTTTCATATAGGTAAATATGTATTGCACATGATTGACAATAAAATATTTTTCTAGGCGTGGGAATCAAACCCACACAATTTTTTTGAGACTCTTGAACTTTTACTTTCATCATTCTTACTGAAATTGCAATGTTAATGTCAATCGTTTACTTATATAACTTTATTTTTTTATTTATTTCTTACATATTATTACAATATTTTAAACCAGATGTAGACTATTGAAACTAGTCATGCGGACTTTATAGCATAAGTTACAGAAATCCCTAAGATTTCTTTTTTTTATAAGTAACGGAGGAGCGAGCTCTAACGACGATTGAAAACGATTACACCAACTTTATTTTGCCAGCTGTATGGCATGCCTTACAGAAATCTCCCACGTCTCTCTTCGGATGTTAGCGACCAATGAAAATGCGTCTTTATCAATTGCAAACATGCGCTGCTGGTAGTAGAAGTTCTCTTATTTACTGTACATTTTTATATGCACAAGGTCACTAAGGTGTTTGTTTATCTTTAATTTTTTTTTAATACGGAGGCACGGCATTTCATCAGAATTTTTTATAGCACACAATAAAACAAATTATTTCCTCTTGGTCCAATAGAGCGTATATACGTATAATTACGTAATTTCTCATTAAGAAAATAAATTAACACAACTCAAGGGAATACAAGACTTCGCTAATTAAAGGAGAAATTAGATGTGAACCTTTCTGAATAAACCTGGTCTAATTTCTATTACTACGGAAATGTTAAATATATAATGAACACATCTAATCTAATAACTATTATAAAGGCGAAAGTTTGTAAGTATGGATGTATGGATGCATGGATGTTTGTTACTCTTTCACGCAAAAACTACTGCACCGATTATGATGAAACTTGGTATACATACAGGTAAGGGTTCAGAATAACATATAGGCTACTTTTAATCCCGGAGTTGCCACGGAATCAGAAGTTACGCGGGTGTAACCGCGGGGCGCGGCTAGTACATATTATAAAGATGAAAATTTGTTTGTATTGATTAGACTCTAAAACTGTAGGAACGATTTGGATGAAATTTTGTACAGAGATTCTTTGAAACCGTGGAGCTCAAGTAGTATATCATAATTACATAGGATGCTTTTAACAGATGATGATTACGGGACAGAAGTCCAAATACTGAAAAAATACTCAATTTTAAAGAATTCTTAACTGTTATGCAATCTTTATGGCTCTTAGGAAGTAAAAAGACAATAATATTCAAGCGTGTCCTCAAACTTAAACATCAATTCAGTATTTGGCCGAAACATTTTATCAAACGAAACTGCAGACGAAAGCTACACAAATGTATGACGCAAGCAAATATACAAGTTATTCTCATATAAGAAAATATTGCAGTTGGAAGCAAACATAAGCTAGCGTGATTTGTTCGCGTGACTCGCCGCGATATGTCTTTTCTCAGTATATCTGCTTCGAAGTTTTTATTGAGCACAGAAATAGTTCATCAATACTGTGAAGGTCGTAGCTTTTTATTCTAGCAATTTTATGTACTACTAGCTGTGCCCCACAGTTTAACCCGCGTATATAGCCTGTCCCCTTGTTTTTTCCTGGAATTAAAAGTATCCTATGTCATTCTCCTGGTCCTAAGCTATTTCCCTACGATTTTCTGCTAAATTGGTCTAGCAGATCTCGAGTTATAAGTGTTGTAACAAACCCGACATTGTTCTTTAAATGCGAATCTAGCCTGTAAGGCAATAGTTTATAGTTTATAGCACAAGCTTGTGTTTTTTACAAGGTAAAGAGTAGAATAGAGGGGTTGTACAGTCCTCTAGCGCCCCAGCACAACATACGTAACGCCGATTTTTTGGAGTAGAAGCTTGTATTTTTTTACTTCGGCCTACGCCAGAACTACTCTCTTACCCCGGTCGTTTACGTCGCACGTGTTCACATCCACAGTTCTATGCTTTATCAGCTAAGCAATTTGCTACTAGTTATTGAGATTGACTGGTCAGAACATCATTTTTAGCCTTACTGTAGGGTCTGCGATTTACCCTCCATATAGTAACTTCAGGAACACTAGGAACTATTACCCTGACCACTACATGCAACACGAGCGCAGGCACACGTCCGATCTGAACCACGTCCGATACACGACTGACAGATTGACAGCTACCCCCTCTGCTATATGTATTAGACAATGTGTATATCTATTTAATAGATACAGAGTACAAACACTACACTTACTGCATAAAATACACTTATAACGATGTTCACATACGAACTGCTAAAAGCCCTATCACTACGTGGTATTTATAACTTAATGTATTTGAAAAACTGAATTAATTACTTGGATATATTTTATCAATAACTTCAATTTATAATAACTGTCATATGCAAATGAAAGCTACATTAACACCAAGTTAATGAATATTCAATTTGTGTAAATTACATTAATTTTGAATACAAATAATTGGTGTCGATGTTTGAGAACACGAAAACACGAGTTTTGCATGTCAAAGGTAATTTATCATACTTAAAACACACTTCGCAGTCGATGAATTGTTGACATATAAAGTTTCCCTAATTATACAAATTAATTGGAGATCGTTAAAATGTCACACACTGAATATTTTACATTATCCATATTTTTTATTTTATTTAATGCAAAGTTATGGTACCTTAATAAAATTAATTTATTAAATAAAATTAGGCATATAAAACCTTAGCTAGATAAATTAACAATATCACTTATCTAATAGGTATGACAATTATAAAAAATACGTGCTTGTATAAGCATGTATACCATAATTGTTAAATTGGTTTTATTTCTAATAATAGCTATCTACTTAAGAAAACTTATCATATTATATGTCATCTATTAAATAATTTATTTTAATGATATAAAAATATGACCTATTCTCCATTAAACCAATCAATAAAGGAAATTTATCGGATTCTCAATACAATTTATATTTTGTATTGTAACCTGGAACTGCATCTTAATTTATTTATAAAAGACACTTCACTAGTTTCACAGTTATTTGCTTTCTACATATTAATTATTTATTTACAAATTAGACCGGTCTCAAACACCATCTTCAGTAATTTAACAAACAATTATGCGTCACATTATATCATAACATGGAGGTACTAAAGAGGGACTAACACACGTATTCTAATACGTTCCTCGAGCATTCCTCGACTCCACTCAACCTCTGTCAACGAAAATTTACATTCTGAGTTGGAACTCTACTAACTCACGTCCACTCACATTATGAAAATTTGGGAGAAGAAAATTTAACACCTCCATTCGTTCAAACTATTTATTAAAATATTATATTTTTATGTTGTGAATTTTCGATTGAAATTCGTCATACGTCATATTTGACGTAACCTGAGTGGAAGGAAAATCAAGGTAACTTCTTGGAATACGGGTGTAAGTTTACTATGTAATTCTCAACATGACAACCCCATTGAAAAAATGTCTAGACCAAGAGTCTTTGGCACTAAAAATCCATAGCGAGCAAGCGTCCAACCGGCAGAACTAAACAAACCGATAAATCAGTCGCATGTTATTTGCTCTCCGAATTGAAGCGTTGCATATTGTTTCCCGCTTGTGTCACGTACATCATGTATTGAAATTTTATTTTTGACAGCCGAAAAATTGATCCTAACATTTGTAAGTATGTAACTAACGACTCTCTTGACTTCGTTGTCAAATAATGTATGTTTTAAACCTGTAAATTTTAAAATTATCAAGAATAAATTATTTGAATGCAAGTATATAAGAATCCGTTGTTAATTATTTAATAAGTGGCGCTATTAACTATTGACTTCATGATATTTCCAATAACTACAATTAACAATTATAATAAATACTGTTCAAAGATACCTTACGTATTATTCTTAAAACATTCATGACTAATCACCAAATAATATTCTATAGATGGCAGCACTGTATCACTATCATGAAATTGACATTTCATCGACTGTTGTACGACGATAACGGTTGTATCGTTTATCCGATCTTGATAATAATTCGAAAGTGAATAGTTTATAACAAAAAATTGGGTTCGAAAATAAATAAACTTGGTAGACGTTACGAAGATAGGGGTATCAAATAAGCAAATTTAATATAAATATAGAGTGTGGTATCAAATGAAAGGACTTCATTTATACAATGCGAGATCTACACTTGTTCTAGTATGTTGAATAATAATCACTTTCAAAATTATACATTTTAAAGGTTACAAGAGCGTAGCAATAATGTATGCCTACGATACGTTTTCATGTAATGACGTCGTATATTTATATTCTAAGCTTCAACTCTTCAGGAAAACCGCTCATGAAATTACGAAGTGGGCGTTCTTAAATATAAAATATTCTTCAATCGCAAGAATGGAATACGAATTCTTAATTAATATTTTGTTTCTTCAAAAGATTCATTCATTTTTCCTTTGTTGCAGGATGACGTAGCTCAGTAATATGACATCTGTGGACAGAATTTGACAAAATGGCGCGGGGTCTATTCTTTTTAGCTGTGGTTCTGGCGACAATTGTAAGTATTACGTTATTAATTATATAATATTTGATTTGAAATCAATTTTTTGTCTATGACATGATAATTAATATTTCTTTGTTTGTTTTAACGCGAGTACTTTCCATATTCAATTAAATATTCTTTAAAGGATTTTAAACACGGTTTATTATACATTATTTACATTATTATTAACTGGTGTACGTTTCTAGTGTAGTTCACTTTACAGCGAGCGTGGTCACGGGTGACTACGCTAATAATATATAATAAACCGCGTTTAAAATCCTTTAAAAAGTATTTCATTTAACATGATAATTTATTAAAAAAAATATAACTGGACCGAATTATTATTGATTATTTTAAAGATGCAACATGTTTGTGCGTTCTTCATTATAAAAATTATATAAAGGACAATTTAATACGTTTAAAATATCTTCGGACATTTAACTCAACGCCGTGTTATCAATAACTAGGTACAGTTTGTACTAAGAAACTAAGAAATTGATAAACGTTATTTTTTTTATAGCAGAGCAAGCAAAGGAGCAAGTGCACCTGATGTTAAGTGATCACCGCCGCCCATGAACACCTGAAACACCAGGAGTGTCGCATTTTTTGTTAATTTACTACGATCTAAGTAGAAATCGTGGAAAATTACATTATTTTCTGTCCGTGGGGATCGAACCCACCCCCTCTGTTGTAAAAGATATAGATATAAGATACGACAGTGATATGAGCACTAAGTATCATGTCTATTACATGAAATGAGTCATCGTGTTTGTGTCTATCATGTTAATAGTAATTTCATGTTAAAAACTTTACTTTTGACAAGTATATACGTACAAATCACAAGTTTACAACTACTACCAAATAATGTGCAAATTTTTAATCATTACAAAATAATTACATCCTAAAAAATCATTTCAATAATTCAATTAACGAACCAAAAATGTAAAATGGCTTTCTTTGTTTCCCGTAATTACACTGTATTTGTAAGACCGTTTTATTAAAACATCACCGGACTTTCACTCATTATTAAATTTCGTACCAGATGTTGTTTGTTTAGTTTATATTTCATTATCAAATGCTGAGAAAAAATGTTTTTTTAGAATGAAAGTTAAGCCTTGTTTTGATAGGAATTGAGTCATATTTGCAGTCAGAAAGTAAGTCGTGCTATAGAAACATTTAAATTGCTATACTTAAGAATTTAAATTCTTTAAAAGTCATTATTTTTACTGCCCCGTATGTTCATAATTTGTGACAGCTTTTTTCAATCGTCAAAAATCGTGCAACCACAAGCGATTTTAACACTGTGTCAGAGGTCCTATTGGATTTCACTTGGTGATTTTAAACTCTATATAAAAAAAAAGTCATTGATCAAAATTAGTCTTTACGTCTTTGTAATATGTATTATATCATAGCCTATAAAATATAGCCTATGTTACTCGTGGATAATGTAGTTTTCGAATGGTATAAGAATCTTTAAAATCGGTACAGTTAACTAAATTTATATAAATTTTTTTCCTTCCAAAAAATAACATCTCTTCCTTCTGTGCAGCTTCTTTTGTTTTGTTCTGTTTCTTGTTTCTGTGCAGCTTATAAGCTGAAGGTTGTCTGGCAGAAATCGCTCTCAGCGATAAGACCACCCTTTGTGTGTTATGCTACCATATTTTATTTTTTAAGCGTATAATACTTTTATGTATAATACTTTTACAAACAATAAAGTATTCATTCATTCATCCATGCAGTACTTTTTGAGCCTATTCATTACAACCAAAAAACAAACAAAGTCCTCTATATAATATTAGTGTAGTATATGCATTAAATTTCACAATCCAACGCATAATTAACATGCAATGGTTACAAAGTGCTCTCAACTCGCGAGTGTTGTTGTAGTGTCGATTCCTCGCGCAACTTCTGAACTTCAATATGAATTAACATTCAATTATATTCGCGATCTTCACACTTGTGATTGTGTCGGGTGTTTATCTGCTGTTAATTACTAGCCCGTGGTTTCATTCGCGTTTCTTCTGATCCCGTGGCAAGTCCAGGATTAAAAGTAGCCTACAATTTATTCTAAAATCTTACCTGATAGCATGTGTTCAGCATTTATTTGTTTCGGATTCAGTCTTCAAAGACCACTTGGAAATCTATACTAATATTATAAAGCTGAAGAGTTTGTTTGTTTGTTTGAACGCGCTATTCTCAGAAACTACTGGTTCGAATTGAAAAATTCTTTTTGTGTTGATTAGACCATTTATCGAGGAAGGATTTAGGCTATATATCATCACGCTGCAACTATTAGGAGCGAAGAAATAATGGAAAATGTGAAAAAAAACGGGGAAAATTATAACATTATGCTACGGGAGCGAAGCCGCGCAGATCAGCTAGTACTTTATATGAAGAATGTTATTAAGTTATTATTTGTGTCTTATTCTGTGTGGTTCTTGAATAAATCTTATTTCTTTCTTTAAAATATTAGGATGAGTTTTATGACCAATCCTATAATGTAAGAGTATTATGTACAATCATAATTAAAAGGTGTTTTATACTATTGAAGAATATATGGAGGATAAAGATTCGTGGCATGTATCAGCTAATTCAACAACAGGACAGTTGTTAGGCGGCCAATGATTGTAAAGTATAAATCTATTTTTTGTAACATAAACCAAATATTTTAAAAGACTAACGATCGAGTTTCTTGCCGGTATCTTCTCGATAGAAGCGACTTTCCAAACCAGTGGTAACTTAAAAAATGTGTTCATAAGTACTTGGTAACAATTTTTTTCTATTCTATTCTATTCCACAGGATTATATTAATAATTTTATAACCACACGAAGTTTATAAATTACCATTACCTGGTATTGACTTAATCAAAATTCGAGTAACAAAATTGTTCGGCCCTTTCGTCGAAATTCACTTTACGATTAACAAGGTCTAATAAGAGGATATTCGTCAAATTGACGGAGGTCCCGTGGGCACTAAGTATCGTTCTAATCAAAATATGTCAAATTTGGGCGCAAATTACTTTGTCATCTTGGACAAGGAAGAGAAATGTCAGAGCTTTGTTGGTATTAACATAGGCCTAAATAATGAGATTTTGTTAAGGGACGTAATCTTGGAAATAATTAAATTGATTCCAAATATTAAAACGGAGATTGTCAAAAGTTGTTTTATATTTAGCTGGATTACGTTCAGCCAATTTATTTGATTTATGTAAATTTTCACTAATATTATAAAGCTGAAGAGCTTGTTGGTTTGCAAGCGATTATCTCAGGAATTATTGGACCGAATTGATTTGTTTTTTGTCTTTGATAAACCATTAAACGAAAAAATCTATATTACATTATTTCGGGAGCAAAGCCGTGCAGAGCTAGCTAGTTAATATAATACATATATAAATAATATAATACAAAGACTGCCTCGTTGGTCTAGTGGTTGCATCTTTGACTACAGATCGAGGGATTCGATTCCCGGATTCGATTCGCCAAAAAAAATGTTATTAGGATTTTTTTGACAAAGAAATCGTAGTAACAGTCCTGAGTCTGGAAATTGGCGGTGTTGGAGCCCGTGCCTCGGAGAGCACGTAAAGCTGTCGGTCCTGCGCCTGATCTCTCTCCGGTCGTGTCGGTCTGCCGTCCCATCGGGCTATGAGAGTAAAAGGAAAAGAGAGTGCACTTGTGTTCGCGCGTACACTTGTGCACTATAATATCTCCTGCGCAGCTGGCTAGTCTCTGTTGAGATTTGCCACCATGGCCGAAATCGGTCAGGGGAACTATTATTATAATACAAAATATATTACACTAGCTGTTCTACGCGGCTACGCTTCCATGGCATAATGTTATATGGCCTATATTACTCGTGAATAATAAAGCTTTTTAATGGTGAAAGAATTTTTAAAATCGGTCCAGTAGTTTTGAGCCTATTCATCACAAACAAACAAGCAAAGATTTCCTCTGTAGATATTTAATATTAGGGTGAATAATTGTAGATACATTGGTAATAAGATTATGTATTTTCAAGTTAACACAAATAAGCACTAAGTATATTCCAAACATTATATAAATAAGTTTAAAAACTTCACACTAAGTAGAGCTAAATTAATATAACAAAATATTCTTGATAAAGAGGTCTATCTTGTTTTATAAGATAGCCGCCACGATTTGTTAAAGTTTCGTCTTTGATAAAGTAGCTGTCATGCTATTTAATTTCACAGAATAGCGAAAAAACACGCGAAATATTTAATAAGCAAAGTTTTAGCTTATTAAAGATTATTTTGTTAGCGAGATAGGCTAAGTTTATAGAGAATTCATTCATGTGATCATTATTTGATACATTAACAAAATGTATTTAATTTGAATCAGGAACTGTTGATAAAAACTATTAACGAAATCATTATTTGTGAATGTATTTCACAAGATACTTCGAGTATATACGTATTCTAACCAATCGCCGGTAATGTTAAGGACACGGGTTAGAATACGTGTGTCGTCACCCCATTTATACCCTTGGGTATCGTAAGAGGCGACAGAGGGTAATTCTGCTGTATAACATCATCAGCAATTAAAGAGTGGAAGCGAGCATTGCCCAATTGAGCCAAGCTCGCACCTATGTAATTACCCCCCAGCAGAAAATTGGCATGAAGCAGTAATGCACTGTGTTTCGCACGGTGAGCGGGGGTCCGGAGGCCTGTATTCCCATCCCATTCCTCTCCCATCATGTTCTACTCCTCTCTAATAAATTTCCTAATAACTGAAGTAACAGAGCGACATTTATGTTACAAACGTATAAAATATTACGTCAATGTCTAGTTTTGCTACTGAGAAAAAGTTTTATTTTCTATTTTTGCTCCCTCTCTCTCTCTCTCTGTTCGTAACAATCGGGTTCAAAAAACGTGTCACACCAAAATAAGAGGAATTTTTCAATACAGACATTGGAATGCAGTCTTCATACTGTTCAGTTCTTACTAACCGCGCAAAATTCCGAACTTACAATGCATTGTGAACTAGGTTTTTGATTGCGAGGGAAAATCAAAGAATATGGTGTGCATACAGGAAAATCACGAACAGATCGACGCTCAGATTGAAGCGAACATTTTGAGATTTGCTTTGAAAAGTGAGAAAAGATGAAAAACTAAATTATTTTTGGACAGTTTGTTATATTTTAGCTACGGGAATTATCTCTTTTCGTCTAGCCTTCTGAATCAGAGGTAAACAAAAAAAAGTTGAAAGAGTCTGATTTGGAAAATAAACATTTTGACTTTGACTTTGACTTTTACTTTCTCTTTGTTATAATCATGAGTGTTATCATGTCTGAATCTGAAAATAAGAACATTTAAGTTTGCCTCTAATACATTAAACATGGAAAACTACTGCCCGTTTTTTAGGACTTAATATAAAATTGACTCCTAAACTAAATATTAAAAAGATAATATACTTAAAATAACTTTAAAAAACAATATAATGGGCCTATCTCTAATCAGTTATTTCTGCTAGGCAACCACTGGGTAAAAGGTAAAGATTTTTATTTGTGATGCTAAGACTGATTTTTGTTGTTATTTATTTATTTACTAACAACTTGTCTCTTTCCACCTTTCTACTTCTGTCTCTTTCTATCATAAAGTCTTACACTCCATTAAAAAGCAAGTTACACTAAAACAACCAGGATTTTTCAGTACATTGAAATGCAGGCTTCATACCGTTCAGTTCTTACTAACCGCACAAAAGTTGCGAACTTACAAAGGCATTGTGAACGAGGTTTTTGATTGCGAGAGGAATCAAAGAATATGGCGGGCATAGATGAAAACCACGAACGGACTGCAATCAGGTTTTGCAAACATTTTGAGACTTATTCTAGAATTTGTACACACGCCACTTTTTTTGATTTTATACAAATTGTTTTTAGACTATAAAAAAAAAGGTTTCTCTAGTTTTTAAGGGGTGGAAATCCAGTCTTGTTTCTTCTTTGTCAATCAGATATAAAAAATATTATATGACATTGTAATATGTATTTAAGATAAGTAACTGTTTGCACTTCTTGCAGTTTAGGCCAAGGTCGAGCTCGCACCAGTGTAATTATCACCCCAGCAGAAGATCGGCGTGAAGTACTATTGCTCTGTACTTAATACGGTGGCCCGGAGGCCTGAATTCTCATCCCATTCCTTTCCCATCCTGTCCCTCTTCTCCCAATTTCCGATCCTAATGATATTCTCCTTATCCTCTCCGCCGGCGAGGCATCTGCGATACTCTGATGTTGTAGATGTTCATGGTCTGCTGTCACTTAACATCTCGGGAACCGCATGCTCCTCTTGCCTGCTATAACATAAATACAATATGTAAAGACATAAAACTAATCCTTGCCAAGCCTCAAAGAACTATGATAAATCAAAATGAAGCACAAAAATTCACTAAACATTGATTTAGTTCAATCTCAACAAGCCGACAAGCCTTTATACTTTGTTCATTTAAATTTGTTTCGCGAGATTATTCTCCGAGGCCTTATGGCTTTGATCACGTTGACAACTTATTTACTGTTACGTTTGTGTCAGACATTTCACAATTTTAAGTGGTACGACGAAAGCTTTGATGTTTGCTTTTATTCTAGGATGTACAGTCAGCAGCATATAATATGACTATTGGCAGATTAGCAAAAATATCTGCCGCTAGGAGGAGTTTGATACGCAGCATAAATATCTGCCATCAATTAGTCGGCAATAATATCTGACAATACTTTAACTCTTTGACGTAGAAAAAAGAAGTTTTATATATTTGTTAATATTGTCAAACGCCACGTCTAACAACAAAATATTTCAATAAACTATGGATAGGTTTTATATTCTGATAATATAATTTTATCAATTAATGCGTCATTTAAGATAAATCCCAAATTGACTGGCATGAACATAGTATGAAAAGAGAGTATATTATATTAATACAATGTTGTCCTATTAAACTATTTCTAATTAATTTAAATCGAATCGAGTCGATTATTATTGCCGCCTAATCGATGTCAGATATTATTGAATTCATCCTTTTGCGAGATATTTTTGCTAATCTGTCTATAGCGACATATATATGCTTCTGACTGTACATAGATTAATATGGAAAATATAAAACAAAGACAGGTTTGTTACAACACTAATCTGGACCAATTTGGCAGAAAAACCCTACGATAGCTTAGGTTCAGGAGAATGACATAGGATACTTTTAATTCCAGAAATTTCTCGTGAACGGGCCTGAATATACGTGAATGAGTGGGCACAGTTTTATATAAAAACTGCCAGGGGATCGTGGTTTTACCCACGCTTGCATTAGTCATCTACACATCCTATTCAACTTCTTACTAATATTATAAGTATGTGAAAGGTTCTGGAGGTGTCTGTGTCAATCACGCCTCAACTGAACGGATTTTGATGAAATTTCTTTTACAGATTAGCTATTATTATTATTGAGAATAGTACTTCGACATGCGGCGGTAAGATGAAAATTCTCCGACAGAGAGGCCAAACGGCCGGAGCCTAGGAAGACTTTTTATTATTATTATTAACTGATAGTAAACCTTTTAATGACCTATAGATCTAGAAGTCCAAGCAAATGAGAAAAAGCATTTTCACGATATAATAATGCGTATATATATAAGCGATAGTTTTGGATAAAAGTAGTTTTATCAAATCGATCCAGTAGTTTCCGAGTCTATTCAATGAAAACTAACAATAGTATTAAGTCAGCATCTTTAAAGCTGTTATAGTACTGATGAATATTATACACATTTATCTCGTCCTGTCGTCTCTCCGTCGTGAGCGGAGCTTAAGATTGATTTTTATCTAGGATATAAATATTGTTGCATAATTGATTGAGTAAGAAATATTCCAGGCTTTACACAACACTTTCTAGTTCTAAACAAAGCAAAGTACGATTGAATCTACACGTACATATTGAAGACTAGCGCCGCGATATTTTCACAATGAAATATAGCCAATGTTTTGCATTGTTAACGTAGTTTTCTATCGGTATTTTTTATAAAAAAATTAGGTAATATTTGTTAGATGTTAGTAGCAGTCCTTCCATACTCGTGCCATTTTTTCAATTGTTTATGAGTTGAGGCCTACTAACAGCGAATCCGAATCCCCCTTTACCTCGATTTGCCGTACAAATAGTAAATCTTTAATTACTTAACGGCCGTTTTCAATATTCTATCTATCCCTTGTTTTGCTTACTAAAGTTAGACAAATCTATCTATTTGCACTTAATTTGATTTCAATATCCTAACGACGTATACATTTGCTATGACTTTTGTCTATCTACTGTCATATAATTTGACATAACAATCTATCCATAATCATTGATACATTATAGAAAATGGCCGTAAATCAATAGCCACCAGTCCGTGTTTCACCTCTTTATCTTATATCCCAACAGCTAGGCCCATATTATGACGTGTTTGAGACAAGCTGAAAACTCTACCTCCTAAAATCCTAGCCCTCAAAATATTATCATTACAAAAACGAACGCAAAAGTCAATACGTCAACTGATTCTAAACAAGTTCAGTTTGTTGTTTTAGTGTCGTATAAAAGGGGATTTTTAACTGAAATACGGATCGGATGTTAATTAAAAGTTCGCGCGGCATATCGCTTACGAAGTGAGAAGTGAAATTCAGTCACAATTTTTATTTCGGAGTTGGTGAAATTTATTTTTAAGCAACTGGATGCACGATATTAATTCCAGTTATATCTGGTGTTTTTTTGTTATTTTTTATGAATAAATTTATAGAATAATGATGGAATGATGAAAACTTCAAAACTGCGTTTAAAATGTGTTGCTTAACCTACTAAGGTATACAAACATATTGCACTTTTGCTACGGATGGCGTAGATGTTTATGGTAAAGCAAGTAAAGGAGAATAAGCAATAGCTTCACATAGGTACGTTTGCTTGATATAATCATCGTGCCATTATACCATTATTTGGGGTCGGCGCAATGGGTTTTTCCTTCCACTCGTCTTTCTTCTTTACCATTTACGCATTCACAACTCTTTCATTCACATCTTCTATTATACAGTCCATCCATCGCTTCTTTTACCTACCTCTTCCTATCCAACCATCAACCTTCATATTTATCACCCTCTTTCCAACATAACTATCCCGCCGCATCACATGTCCAAACCAAGCTATTCTGTTCCTTCTTACCTTATCAGGGATAGGTGCCACTAAGCTTCCTCCTAAATGCTCGTCTCTAATCCTATCTAGTCTTGTCACCCCACCCACCTATCTCAACATTCTCATATCCACTGTATGTAGCCGTCACACCTCTTCTACTTTCACGGTCCAACATTCGCATAAAATATGTAATTCTTGCACATACAATTGGGTCATTATTACGAATAAACGACGTTAACTTCTGCTTTTCGTTGCACTTTATACACTTAAGACCCAGCATGACCAATCCTAGAAGTAGGTATTACATATACCCTGAGATTATTGTCAAATTGATGTAAAAATACTGACGATTTTTTATAAAAGTTGAAGCCAATTTGCAATGTCACTTTTTATTAAAAATATGGAGTCATTAAAAATAAGTGTGGAAACAAAATAGGTTAACGGATGACATAACGCGTGATGGAAAAACTAATATTTCCGCTTATTTTGGGATGTATTTTCAACTAAGAACTTATAACCTAATATCGCCCAAGCCACAATTTTATATCCAAGTTAATATTGTTCGGATACGCTTTTTTTGACCTAAAAATTGCTTTGTAAAGTTGAAGTTACAAAGCTTACGTCTTCGTCAAGATACAGTTCTTAATCGAAGACATTTTTATTCATCGTTATCATTTTCACTTCATATTCTACATAATTCAATCATCAAATAACACTAACCTGAAAACAGTTAACATTATCAGGAGAAACTGACGTCATAACGTCACGGCGTATTTATTACAAGTAAGTTTTTTCAACCCCATCAACTATACATGTAAACAAACATTGTTTTTCCAACCCGAACTACCCTCAAATCGCCCAAACCACATTCCCACAAGTTAAAATTACTTTGACACCCGAACCCAACCATAATCATATAAGACCGAAAAGCAATAACACTTAATATAATGTTCGAAGTAGATTGCTTCGCGTCTATGTAATATTTACAGAACTCGTTATTTACGACGCGCAAAGGATATTGCGATGTCCAGGGATTCCTTGACCCCATCATATTACGGTAAACGTTCAGGGATGGTGGTACGTAGGAATGTGATATTTTTTGTTGTAATATTTTTAGGCCTAGTTATTCACTCCTTTTCTGAAAATATATTTTTTGGAAAACAGTAATTATCATTTAATTGTGGTTGTATGTTTTCTCACAAAAAATTTTTTTTCAATTTGAAAAAAAACTTAAGAAGGCATGTGAAAATTTCTTATCATATTTAAATAAGTTTTTTAATAAATATGAAAAGTATTCGCGTTAAAAAACGCAAGAAAATACTACATTCTATCACTGGCTGTAACAAGAATGCTTAATCAATTCCCTATCAAAAACCATTAAAAATTAAGTTATAAGGACATTTCTTGACCCTAAACAAAAACTAAAAGCTTTGAAGCATGTATTCGAATTCTATACACGAACGATTTTTATAGTTCCATTCCGCGCATATATCCAGTACAATAGGCTCCTTTGTACTCCGAAACAATGGTGCTATAGAAAATAGTATTACGAGTCCATAAGCCCGAAGCTGTAGATAGTTTCAACGGTTCTTAAGGAAGTTTGCGAGAACCGTGTCGTGTTACGAACTCGCTTTAATTGATTTAACTTCTTCGTTTTTATAATCGTTCCGCTTGTTACGTGAATTGTCGTTGAATTTCATAGAAAGTTAGTTTGTGATTGTTAGGTGTTAAAAGAGTTGGAATAGTACAAGAAGTAAATCAAGTATTGCTTAGCAATAATTAGACTTGATTCGCAAGGAAGTGACAATTTAAAGAAAATGTGATAGAATACTATTTCACAACTTGGCGTATTGGACGTGGCAATGGTCTATGGTGCCGAAGGATGTGACTTCATTACCCACGAGTAGAAAATTATGGTGTGATGAACTTTGTAAATGAATTGATAAATTTAACACAACGCCATCTAGTCCCAAACTAAACAAAGCTTGTACTATGGAAACCAGATAACTGCTTTGTAAATACATACATACTATAGATAGATGAACACCCAGTTAGAAGAAAATTACAATGTTCATCACATCATAATTTTCTACTCGTGGGGATCGAACACACACCCTCTGGCGCAATAGACCAATGCTGTATCCACTGCAACAATCGGGTCGTCATGAAAGATTAGGATTCAATGAAAAACTCACTATACCAAGTATACAAAGTCAGAATAAATAGAATTGAACTTTGTATGAAATTATGCAAAATAAAAACGCATCCATACGATAAACTACTAACTCCGTAATAAAGTACCAAACACTAAACCTGAATTCCCGTAAACGATCTTAAATCATATTAATATTTATTTATGGCTCAATTTGGCATAACGCCCTCCTTAACACCCAAACGGCCGATTCTCTGAAATTGGGATACGGAGTATCAGTGTTTTATTGCGCTGTATTTTTATGCTTTTGATTTTCCACTATTTATTTCGGAGTTAAATTTTTAAAAAAGTTTATTCATATTTTGTAACCATGAATATATTCTGCACTAGTTAATCCGCGCGGCTACGCTCCCGTAGCATAATCCCATATCCTATAAAATATAGCCTATGTTACTCGTGGATAATGTAGATTTTGAATCGTGATATAAATATATATAAATATTCCTGGACATTTACACAACGCTATCTGGTCCCAAACTAAGCAAAGCTTGTACTATAGATACTAGATAACTGATAGACATACTTAAACATACTTTTTTTTGTAAATACATACATACTATAGATAAATTGACACTCAGACAGTAGAAAATTACAATGTTCATCACATCATAATTTTCTGCTCGTGGGGATCGAACCCACACCCGCCGGCGCAATAGACCGTTGCTGAACCACAGCGCCAACGGGTCGTCAATGGTCGTAATGATAGAATTTTTAAGATCGGTTTAGTTTTCCTCTTTAAAATATTAGTGTAGACTAGCTGATCCACGTGACTTCGTTCCCGCAGCATAATGTTCCTGTATCCTTCCTCGATTAACGATCTAAGCTAACAGAAACAGTTTGTCTTCAAATCGGACCAGTAATAACTAAGATTAGCGCGTTTAAACAAACAATCTCTTCAACTTTATACTAGTACAGATTTCGAAATTTAAAATATAATATAACTGGTAAAATAAAATGACCATGCAAAATTATAATAGGCCCACATTAGACAATTTTTTTTAAGAATTGGAAAAGAAGATTACAAATCATTTTCCCTCCAAAATTAATTAAAAAAATTATATGTTCATAAAATCTTAATATAACTATATCTTAATAAACTAGTTGAGCTCTGTGGTTTCACCCGCTTATATATCCCGTTCCCGTAGGATTTTCGGGATAAAATGCCTATGTCATTTCTGGGGTTTCAAAGAATCTCTGTACATTTCATTCAAATAGGTCCTGTATTTTCGGAGCCTATTCAATTCAAAGAAAGAAACAAATCTTTCCTCTTAAATAGTTCGAACACAAGTGCATTGAATAGCATAACGTAGTAATTATAATTACTATAATTGATACAACAGATGTTGCTTATGTTTCCACATACAAACAATATTAGAATCATCAAATTATGGGCATATTCCTTTTAAGCCTTACTATAGAATCAAGGATCATTGATATTCTTCAAAATAAATACTTAAATAAAGCGCTGAAGGGTGTGGGTTCGATCCCCACGAGTAGAAAAATATTATGTGATGATTGTTTTATTCTACTGTCTTGATGTTCATTTAGAATGTATGTATTTACAAATAACAGTATGTTCAAGTACGTCTATCAGTTATCTAGTTTCATAATACAAGTTTTGCTTATTTTAGGACTAAATGGCGTTATGTTTAATATCCAGGAATATTTGTTTAGTTAAATCGAATCGCCACATTATAGTTTTAATTATTTGTAATTCATATTCATATCATAGTGTTGGCGGGATTGGTAATAAACAATTCTATGTTTCAACATTAAAAATGTGAAAGTTTATGTTTCGATGTTTTATTACTCCATCACAATAGCATGGATGCTTTCAATAATTGCGTTAAAAACCTCAAAAAAGCATATCAATTTATCGCGTAAAACGTTTTGACTCTTTGAGTTGAAAATATAAGCCTTATATATCTGCTATCAATGGAATGCTTTACGCGTGATGGCAAGCATTCGTCAAATGCGTGTCGATTTGGCAAAATGGCGCCGAAAGCAATTGAGTGGCCATGTTTTATCATCAATGTTTATCGCCATATTATTGAGTCACATCGATTCTGTACACAATTTATTCCCATACTCTCCCAACTTTCTA
>LQNK01000724.1:56136-90795 GCA_001586405.1 Phoebis sennae
GATATTTATTTAGTTAAATCGAATCGCCACATTATAGTTTTAATTATTTGTAATTCATATTCATATCATAGTATTAGCGGGATTGGTAATAAACAATTCTATGATTCAACATTAAAACTGTGAAAGTTTATGTTTAGATGTTTTATTATTCCATCACAATAGCATGGATGCTTTCAATAATTGCGTTAAAAACCTCAAAAAAGCCTAGCAGTTTATCGCGTAAAACGTTTTGACTCTTTGAGTTGAAAATATAAGCCTTATATATCTGCTATCAATGGAATGCTTTACGCGTGATGGCAAGCATTCGTCAAATGCGTGTCGATTTGGCGAAATGGCGCCGAAAGCAATTGGCCATGTTTTATCACCAATGTTTATCGCCACATTATTGAGTTAAATCGATTCTGTTTGAAGTGTTGTGGTGAAGGGACACGAAGGGACTGAATCCCTTGGGAAATAATAATCTGCGTTATTAAATTGTGCTTATAATATACATGTAGTTTCACTAACGCTAAGTTACTGTTTTTATTCAGTCATTTTGTCTTCGGCTTTCTTATAGCTATAAGCCGGATCAATTACTATGAAGAAAAAGCGAGTTCTGCAATTATAGATTAATTAATAAAATACCACAATTCAAACAGATATATTTACTTATTGAATATCCGCTTTTCACTCTGTTACATATTTTGCAGCCTATTCGAGAAAAAGTTTTTCTCAAATCTTTTCTTTAAAAAAACAGCGAGTATTGTGTGTATTTATACTAATGATATACAATTGAAGGGAAATAGCCTGTTTAAACCAACAAACCAGGTTTTTGCGTTCTATTTTTTATTCCTAAGTCAAAAATATTCTTGTGCAAAATAAACCATTAATTGAGGAAGGCTTGTCGCTTGAGTGCCCGGAGACCTGTATTCCCATAGCATTCTTCTCCCATCCTGACATAAATTCTGTTGTACTTCTCTCTCAGTTTCCCATCATCTATTCTCTCCCTATCCCTTCCCCTTCCTTCAAGCCACCAAAATATCTGCGACACTTGGCTATTGTAGATCTTCATGGGCTGCGGTCAGTCACTTAACATCAGGTAAACCGCATACTCTGCTTGCCCGCTGTTACATAAAAAGGCTATAATGCTTTATAAAAATATGCTACGTAAACAAAGTCGCGTAGAACAGCTAACATAATTGTAATGAAGGGAAATGAGAATAGAAAGCATCAGGTCGCATTCCTTACCCTTCCTGTCCCATTCCTTCAAACCCACACACTATTTATTACGGTGTATAATACCACTCGCTTCACTGATTTTCGGCGACCCCTAATGACCATTAGTGTAAACAGATACACATACATTCGCAGAGTAGTAACATATATTGTTCAATGCTTTTAATGTAAAACATGGTTAATTCTATTATATTTATTTTTTAGGATATATTGCCATAAATCACACAAAATTTAGGAGCAAATATGGATTCACAAATTGGCAATTTTTAAAGATTAATTATTTAATTATACTGGATAAAATCTTCTGCAAAAAAGAGTGGGAGCCTGTCGCATCAAAACGTCTTGTTCATCTCGATTTTTCTAACATTAAATAATTTAATTTCACGTACGACTAACATTTGCATATAAGTTTTTATACTAACAATGGATATAGGTTATCTGAATTAATCATAATAAATAAATAGTCACGAAAATTTGTTTATTTGTTTATTTGTTTATTGAAGGTTTACCAGTAAATTGTTACACAGAAAAAAACCAGTATACATAAAGATTACATTATCTTAAAACTAAGTGTACAATTATCGATAGGTAAACACCACATGCATAACTTTATAATAAAAAGTTGTTTACAAAGAAAATAGAAAAAAGAAACTAATTCACAACGTGTTATACAAGCTGATGAATTGTAGACTTAAATTTATATAGACTAAGGTTAAACATGTCAAAATCTTTAGCATATTTGTTGTGAAGCCTGCAGAGTCTGGGAATCGGAGAACTGGAACCAAGGACAGTTTTGCGTAATGGGGGAGATAAAAGGTCAATGGGTTTTCTAGGGTATGTAAAAGGAAATTAGTTTATGTGGCCATTTAAAATCTTATACAAGTACAAGAGGTCTAATGCGTTTCTTCTGTTATCTAAAGTTTTCATTTTGAAGTGTGTCAGACGATTAGTATAACTATTTAATTTCTTGGCTACACCTGTAGAGAATGCTAGATGATATAGAAAACGCTTTTGGACACGCTCAATCCTGAGACTGTGCACCGCATAGTGAGGCCTCCACACAATTACACCGTACCCCAGTACGCTACGCACAAGGGTATTAAATAACATAATCTTGGTTTCAGGCTTTTGGAACGATTTGGTGTTTCTAATAATAAAACCTAAAGATTTTGAAGCCTTTTTGATTATCGAATCAATATGTGGAACAAATGTTAACTTTTCATCCATTATTATCCCTAAGTCTCGGATGCATTTCTCAACTAGCAAGTGTGAGCCATTCATCAAATAATTATAGATTATAGGATTATAGGATTATAGGATTGTTGATTTACGCTATATACTTGATCGCTACATATTGTAAAGCAGCACATTAAAAATACAACACGTATAATAATCGTATGTGTGCAAAATTCCTCACATTGTTGTATAATCGCACAAATTACATCATATTATATCCAGCACATTTATATTTCACCCACAATCAAAGCGAGATTATGGTTTATTGTCTTGCTTTGTGTCGTTTTACGATTCTGATTCGAAATCTTTGTTAACAAAAGATACTTTATACGTGTTTAACAGCAGATTGTATGGACGATGAAATACGTTTTATTTCTTTGGATGAAAAACTAGAATCCTCTTCGATTTAGATATGATTGAACGACTTGCTATAAAATTCTATTACATTTTAAGTTAGTTTAATCGTGATAGAGAAGCATTATAAAATCATACTTAGAATGTGTACATTTTAGGTCTTTAATTTGGTATTTTCTACTTAAATTATACGATTTTTTCGCCATTTGCAATGATTAATGATTCTTTTATACGGTTAAATCTATGTAGTAAAAAAGATGGTGCTTTAAAAAAATACAATGCCTATAAGTTAATAAAATATTATGCAAAATGAAAACTGTTATTGACTAGCTGTGCCTCGCAGTTTTGCCCGTACCTCAGCTTAAAGTAAGATAGTATATAGTTTTCCTGACGAATCAGCCTATGATAATCAGAAACCATTTTTAAAATCCATCCGGTAGTTTCGAATATTTGCGTGTTTAAACAAAAAACAATCTTTTACAGCAAAGATTATACTTAATTTACTGTTTTATAGAATAGAATAGAATAATCTTTATATACATAATGTGTGTCAATTATAGTTAATGACAAATAAAATATTTATAAAGTATCATTTGGCCAGATAGGGTATGCAAAAATTAATATTATTGTTACTTGTGTACTTCACAAATTATATGACCGGTTACAAAACGCAGCACTGCGTGTCCCCACCTTTCATCGTATTGTTAAAAACTTATCCTAAATATAACCACAAATATCTATTGTCCGATATTTGGGTTACTGGCATACATTTGTATTTATCAAGCATAAAGCTTTGAATTGTAAAAACGTTTTCATAGGTTGCGTTTAATCCCCTTTCATATTGACCGGGTTATTTTAAGTATTCATGTTTTTAGCTTATCATTTTTTCATATAGCTGTAAAAATACAACCGTAATAGAGATGGACTGTAATGCGAAGCGTCGATAGGTTATTCATATTTATTATTTTGTATAAAATCCGTGGACGCACTTGTGTGACTTTCTTTCTCTCTCTCTCACTTCAGCCCACGTTAGTCCACTACTTGACATAGCCTCTCCTAAAGCACTTTGTGACTTTCTCTCCCTCTCTTCAGCCCACGTTCATCCACTATATTGACACAAAATGCATATATTTAACACAGAAAACTAATTTTAAGGATTAAACATTTAATTGCAAAGTTCACAAGCATTTTGAATGATTATCAAAGCTATTACAATGAAAACAAGTAACATGTCTTTTGTACGAACACTTAAACGTAGATCAGTCTACATTAACTCGTAGCGTAAGTGCTACGCGCTACAACTGCTACGACATTTACCGCCACTTGAGTATGGGAAATACGTACTTTACTTGGTTTCGCTAAAGTGAAGCTAATGTCTTCGGTTATATTACGATACATTAATTTGTATTAAAAGTATTTTTACAGGGTGGGCCCAAGAAAAATATTTTAGTTAAACTGTCAATAGTTATGAATTCATAAAAGTGGACTAACAGACAACTTTCAAACAAAATTATTGTTTTAAGTATATTACGGCGACCCGATTGGCGTAGTGGATGTGGCAATGGTCTATTGCGCCTAAGGGTGTGGGTTCGACCCCTACGAGCAGAAAATTATGATGTGATGAACATTGTAATTTTCTACTGTCTGGGTGTTTATCTATATATAGTATGTATGTATTTACAAAAAAAAATAATGTTGAATGGAAAGGATATTCAATACTTAAACATATTTTTTTCCACTACAAGCTTTGCTTAGCTTGGGAGTAGATAGCGTAGTGTTAACTGTCCCAAGATATTTATTTATTTATTCTACAATAATAAAACAGAAATAGTGATTTAAGGTTGCAAATCTAACATATAAATTAACCGACTTCAATCTATAATTTATATCATCTTCTACATATTTATCTACATGCTATCGTCTATAATTAAGAAAAAAATATCATGAATATTACAGAGCTAATTTTAAAACATAACCCGCCAACACATAATCTCAAATACGAAATTAATCAAAGTCGCACTCATCTTTACGCGAAAATACCCAGTTTCATCATTCAAGCGGATAATTATGACGTCATAAAAATCTGACGTATGAATATTGATGAAAAAACACATTTTGACCTAAATGGATTGTAATGTATTAGGCAAAATATAGACAAATTGACTGATGGATGGTGGTTTAAGGGTTGTTTTCTTTTGTTTTTTATGTAATTTGAGGCGTGGTAACATCATTTGTATTTTATTATAATTGACTGACTCAATTATATATTATAATGATGATGTAATGTGTTCTTACGTCAGTAAACTTTTCGTTGATGTTTAATTTGGAATTGTTATGTATTTTCCTGACTTATAAAAAGGCGGACGTTCTCAATTGAACCCTATTTTACATCTATGTCTGATTTGGGAATTTGTTTTTTCATTCAAAAGAATAAAGAGTTCGTGTGGTCCCATAGAAATTTACTTTTTCAGATAATTGTTAAAGCAATTGTATAATAATAGGATATTTTTTATAAGCGCTCGAAGAATATATGTTTATTTCATTATTGTAAGTAATTATTATCATAAGAAAATGATAAGAACCAGACCATTTCATCAGAAGAATGGTTCCCAAAAACTAAAACATGTCTAGTAAATAACCAAGTAATAAAAGTAAGTTTTATCTCTGTCTCTTTATATTTGATTTAGAACTGGTAAAAATATTTGAGTGAGTAATTCCATTGGCAAACGGAACACATTAAGAAACATTAAAAAAAACAACTTTTAAACACCTATTTAAACTTTTTCACTGTGATTGTAATGAGTTTTAAATAACAAAATGAAATAACGTTATATTATGCTATGTTTGATTCAACTCTTAATTGATGTCAAGATTTGCATCACAATGTACATATGTTCCAGTAATATTACAAACGAAAAGTATTATATTAATTAAAATGCTTACGCTAAACCTATACTCGAAATATGCCGATTCAACCTTATACTAAGGGTTAGGGGTAATGCATAAATACTACTACTACTACCAATGCTTATCTACACAAATATTATAAAGAGGAAAACTTTGTTCGGTTGTAATGAATAGGCTCAAGAGTCAAGAGCTTCAACCTTCTATAATTCTGTACGCCCCAAAAAATAAGACAACAAACAAACTATCAGTAAAATACATGCTGTTTTTCAATCTTCATTTTTGTTTACCGTCACACTAACATACAAGGAACAGTCGTTAAATGTATAAACTGTCTGCCGTCAATTGAATTTACTTGTGGGGCCTGGTGACCCGTACTACAGGTTTTACATAAACCCCCTTTGGGCACCAGCTCTCGCAAAGAAACCTTATATATAAATAGATCTAAAATATATAACTGTTACCTATAAAAATCTTTGTGAGAGAAATAAATTATTTTGATTAGATTTGAATACAAGTACTAGTGTTATCTTCAATTTACTAATATTTTTAATACGATTTCCTCAATCGTCTGGTAAGAGCAAATTATCAATATCGAAGTCAGCAAACGGTACGTGGAGTAATAACTGAGATTGTACCTCGTTCGCACTAAGCATTGATAGTTACCGCCATCTTAGAAATGGTCGTTCGAGAAGGTTCGAGAACGTTCCATTAATTTTTTTCTAGAAATAGAACTGCAAACCTTTATCGTGTAACAATCGTGTTAAATGAACTATGGAACTTTGAAGTAATAAAGGATAGTTATGCCTTAAATTATAATAAGTTATTTAGGTACTGAAAATGTTTGCAAAAAACCTTCGACATTTATTAGAGTTCCATCATTTTTTCTAGAAATGTAACAACATTCCTTTTCGAAGTTTTACGTTAATTCTTAAACTTTTAGTATATAGGTTTACACTATCCATCCTGCTAGTTCCAATTACTGTAATAATTTAACTGTTAACACGCTCACATGTCTACTTAGTGAAATATAATTATTCGTTGAGCCAAATTTGCGGTCCACCTGCTTTATTCAATTTTAGAGCAAGCACATTTAGTTTAATTATATTTATAGTTATAATGCGCTTTTCAAATTTTTTCACCTAATTTTTTAATAATGAGTATTCTGATATTTAAGTACTGTTTATTTAATTATTATCGTTATTATTTTTTACCTATTTAAATTGTTTATTTTGATCTTTATTAATTACGTGCTTTTAAATATTTGACCCAATTTTTACAATATAACTTAATTACTGTTATTTTTATTAATTGAATTAATTGACCTTTTATTCGAATGGTTCAATTATAAAAATTATTCAACAAAAATATAAAATTTTGTTGTTCTAGTGTAACATTATCGCCATACAATACTGATAATCGGAATATAAAAGTTTTTATTGAACTTACTTCCGAATATTTTATTTTTTAAGCAGCAGCAAGACAGCGGAGAATGCGGTTCACCTGATGTTAAGTGACTGACCGCAACCCATGAACATCTACAACATGAAAGTGTCGCAGATGCGAGGAGAGGAGCATTATAAAGAGAGGATTAATGATGGGAAGTTGGAAGAGGAGTAGAACAGGACGAGAGAGGAACGGGATAGGAATACAGGCCTCCGAGCCTCCACTCACCGCACGGAACACAATGAACACGACACAAATTTTTAATTTTTACAGAAATTCAGGCAAAAATTCTTGTTTTTTACCTATGTATTAATAAATAACCATTTATTACCTGTTAATGCTTAAAAGTTTTCCTAAAGTTTGTATGAGAGAGATTTCTTTATTTGTAAATGTATGTTACATTAACTTTTACCGATAAGATTATATCCCGTAAAATATATTATTAGATTTGCCGCCCATCTGTTGACTGGTTTCTTTATGTGAAATTTATACAGCCTAAGTATATTAATTTTGTCCTCTATAAATTGTAAATTAGCTAATATTTTGCTAAATAATGTGATATAAGGTATCGTGTTTGCGGGCACATTGCCAACGTATAGCGTTTGAAATCTCCCAAACCGGACGTAATGCTTTTAACATTTATATAATATCTTGCCAAGAGTCTTACATTTCGTTAATTTAACAGTAATTCATTAAATGTGTTTTAATATAACTGAATCAAAAATAGAAATGTATCTTATTTTTCATCTTATCCTCTATTTTATGCAACAACAGAAGTAAAGCATGCGGTTCACCTCGATGTTGAATGATCGCAGCCCATGCAGATCAGATGCCTTGCCGGCTTAAAGGAAGGGGAGGGGATAAGGAGAGGATTGATAATGGGAAATTGGGAGAGGAGTAGAACAGGATAGGAATGGGATGGGAATACGGACCGCCGCTCACCGTACAAAAAACTAATTATAAGAGTGTGATCTATTCTTTATATTATAAAGAGGAAAGATTTGTTTGTTAGTATTGAATAGGCTACGAAAATACAAGACCGATTTGGATAAAATGTACAGATTCTGTAAACCCCCAGGAATGACATAAGATAGTTTTTATCCCAAAAATCCTGCGGGAACGGAATATATACGCGGGTGAAAGCGCTCAGCTAGTCTAAAATTAAACTCCTAACGTTCGCTGCGGTTTTTACATATTCTCAAAACATTATTAATAAACCCTTCTAACCCTCTCCGGTGCATCCATCACCGGATTACCGGTATTACCGGTATTACCGCGTGTTACCTGTAATCAGCTCCGGAACCAGCTCGGTCACTAATGAGCATTGTAATTATGAATGTCATGTAAACGTGGATATAAATTACTGCATTTTTAAGTAATTTTTTAAGATAAACACAACCAGGTTTATATACACTAATATTATAAAGAGGAAAATTTTGTTTGGTTGGTTGTATTGAATAGGCTTAAAAACTACTAGAGCGATTTTAAAAATTCTTTCACCATTCCAAAGCTACTTTATTCACGGGTAACATAAGCTATATTTTAGACACAAAACTAGGAGAGATGCAGAAATAGCGCAAATTGCGCCCGATTTCCCCTAAGGTTTCTACCGAAGGAGCGCAAAAAGCAACCGTTTTTTCACAAGCGTTCCACCATATACCGCATTCATTCTTTTGCAAGCAATTGTTTTAAGAATACATTTTAACCTTACGTACATACATTTTAACGCTATTAACATAGTATGTTATCATATGGCCAAACAAGGCAAATGTACAAATTTACACCCACAAACACATAATAATAATTAATCCCCTATAATACTAAAATTAATTAACGTCAAATCCAGTTCTGTACAGCTTTGTCCTATAATGATGAAGTGAATTTGTCGTTTATAAATATTAATGTTAAAACTGGGTTAATTGGTAATTTCATTGTTTACGGTGCAGTGCGTTACACATAAATATTAATACTCATTATGATTACAACGGTATAAACAATCGAATATTGCGTTCATTTTGTGTGTATAATATCGTTATTTTTTATATATATATTTTTAATAAAGGTCTTGGTTTAAAACAAGTATGAATTATTTACAAACTGTATGTCACTATAATCTGTTGCCTTCCTGGATTAATAATAATAATATAATTCGTTTATTACAGGCGTCACCCACATAACAAGCAATAATAAATAATAATGTAACGGCTTATGTTTTACGCCGTGATTCTTCCTCGTTTCTGAACGTTCCCGCGCAATGCGCCGTGATTGGTCGCCGCGGTTTTTGGTTCTCGCGCGCCAAAAAACGACGCTTTCGAGAAGCGCCGTAGAATATAGACGATTTACGTCCGTACGCGCGCATTAGTATTTCGTGTTGTTTTAATATTTTACCTATTGTCCCTTTACTTTTTGTTTTATGTATTATATTTTAATAAACTCTTTAACAAATAAAAGTGTTATATCGCCCCACGTTGGGCGCCACTATAACAAACACTTTTATTTGTTAAAGAGTTTATTAAAATATAATCGCGGCGACCAATCACGGCGCATTGCGCGGGAACGTTCAGAAACGAGGAAGAATCACGGCGTAAAACACAAGCCGTTACAATAATTATTTAAAATGTCAAAAAAAAAAATTAAGCTATGATGTTATATTAATGGTCTCTCTAACAAAAAAAAGAATTCTTTAAATTGGACTAGTATTAGTTCCTGACATAAGCATAGCGCAATAAACAAACGTCAAAAATAACTCATTTATATTATTAGTTTCACTAAACATTACAAAATAAACTTTCTTTCTTTATTCCTTTCTTTCTTTCAAATAATTCGGTTACTATAGAGACGGTTACCATCGTTACCAAAAAACCAAAGAACTTTAAATTACGGTAGGGATTATAGTAAAAATGCTACCGCAAAATAACAGAATTTTCACTGAATGCAAATCTAATTTATTATGATTGAATAACCCGCTTGTTTTCAGTGGAAATTAAATTGAATTTATCTCGTCTGCGACCGGTAAACGTTTCGATTAAATTGCACATAACTTCATATCTGCTTAAATAATAATAATTGAAGGCTGAATATCTGCATTTGAACGTTTATTGCTATCTTAAGCAATTATTTGGTTCAATATATTGATGATGTTAGTAAATTTCGATAGGTCGACGACCCGATGTCACCGATCTGGCAATGGTTTATTGCGCTGGAGGGTGTGGGTTCGATCCTCACGAGCAGAAAATTTGATGATGAAAAAATGATGTTAATTTATCCATGGTATTTATTTATTTACAAAAAAATATATATGTTTAAGTATGTCTATAATTACCTAGTCTCCATAGTACAAGCTTTGCTTAATTTGGAACTAGATGGCGTTGTTACTCAATTTATCGTCGAATGAAAATATAATAATAGTCTCATACAAACAAATAGAACCATATTCTTTGAGCATAGTTTATTAAATGTTCTTATGAGTCAAGTAGAGTAGAAAATTATGATGTGAATATTGTAATTTTGTTTAAATATAGTATGTATGTATATACAAAAAAAGGTACGTTTAAGTATGTCCATCAGTTATCTTGTTTCCATAATACAAGCTTTGCTTAGCATGGGACTAGATGACGTTGTGTTAAATGTCCAGGAATATTTATTTGATAAACTCTTTAAACCTAAACTAAGATAACAAACAAACATTTCGACTCTATGATCCCGCTACGCTCAATAAATATTACCTTTGAACAACTCCAAAACTATTTCCAAATAAATCGCACCGAATTCTCAGACAATATCTTGTATCGTACAAAATTCATACCAACATTATAATTTAGAATTCAAATGCTGTTCATACCGAGTTCAGAACACCTGTTTTAGCATAATGCTGCAATTCCAGCTAAAATTGTGAAAATAGCGACAATTTATCGTGCTCACATTGTAATTCATTTCCGAGCTATTCAGTAGTAAATAATAAATTCGTTTAATATAAAAGGGTGGAGTTTTAATACGGTTACTCGTTTTTTTATTTGCTGGCTTATGAATATCTTTCCATTTTAATACTATTAAAAACTCTGACCGCCTCGTTGATGCAGAGGTTAACGTTATAACTAAGAGGTTGTGGGTTCGAAACAAAGTCTCATTCTAAGGCACACAAATATGCCTTGCCAATAATGACATAGTTATTGGTAAAATCGTAGTCATACAAAACAGTATATCATGCGCCAATTATGGAAGAAGTACGGCTAGGTACAGGCTTCCATGATTATTTAATATTAGGTCACCCACATGCTCCTTTGCTAACTTTACCAAAAATATAATAATCCACATTAAAATATATATTTCTGGATATAATACCTCGGTGCTACATAGGGGATATCTAAGGCCGAAAGTCTACGTGTAGCACCGGATCATTAGGCGTAGCACCAAAAGTCTACGCGTAGCATCTACACATACACGCTACAATGCCGGTAAAATCGCGTGGCATAGTCAGTGTTAAATATTCATAAATTAGAAGTTATTGATTCTGTCTCTGTGCATTCTATATCAAGTCAATTTATGTTACAAAGTCTCGACATATTTAAACTGTCACTTTGTTTTAAAACATCAGAGAAAAAAATCTTAAATAAATATGTCCAATCTTTTGGAAAATTGTCAATTTACAGCTCAGGGAAAGATAAGTGGGGTAATTCATTCACGGGTCGAGAGTTCTCCAGATTTGAATACAACCTCAACACGGTCGTCAGGGCGGTGTTATAATAACTAGATCTGTGTAAATGTGAATAAATTGTATTTAAGCTAGCTTTTGCTACGGGTTCATCTAGGTGAACGATAATAAAAACTACCCTATATTAAACTGCGTGTTCCGGCTTCACGCGTTCTATATATCATATAGACCTTTCTTCCTTCCTTCCTTCTTTGAATCATTCTATCTTTGAAAAAAAACCGCATCAAAATTAGAAGTTAAAATTAAGTTCTAGGCATACATTGATATAGACAGCAGGAAGCGACTTTGTTGTATACTATGAAGCCATTCCAATATGTACTTCTGATAACAATATATGAAATAAAAAAGAAATACACAAATCATGAAAAGTAAAAAAAAAACACTAACGCAATTGAAAAACCATTTATTATAGTGAGCATGATAGGATAAAGAATAAAACTGACCTAATTAATCCTAATTAAGAAAAATAATTTTATCTTAATTCATCTTGAAGTGAAAAGTAAAAAACCCTCACAACGAACTAAAAACACGTCAGATTACCAAAATCAAATATAGATAGTGACATCAACGACGCGCCCCACCAATTTTTTAATATGGAAAGGAATATGATCGCAATGTTTTGTCCTGATTAGTCTATTTATTTTAGTGTGCGGGTGTACACATGGGTAATGAGTGTGTACCTATAAAACTTCACACAAGCAGAAGCTTGCATACATATACTATCAACGATTGAGAAGAATAGTGGGGCGCGTCTTCGTGTTTGAATTTATCTATAAAACACAATCTTTAATCCTATCTACTTTGGTTTCCACGAAATATTATTCAACCCATGGAACTGCCTCTTCAAGTTCTGTCCATCAGCCCATTTGGAGTCCAGGTAGCTGTCGTCATCATCTTGCTCCAGTTTCTTCCATTCCTCTTGCTTTCTGTAGGCCTGCAGCATCAGCTGCTTTCTCTCGTCTTCTGTGAGCACTGGTTCTCTGCCAGGGGCGCTTTCGGAGGAACAGCATAGCTTCACTGTTACTTTGCTTTTGTCGTTCTTGCCTGTTGAAGAGATTATTTGCAAATTATTTTTTGCCGAATGTCAAGTCAGTTTTTACTTTACTCATTCGGTGAACAAAGACTACGTTTAAAGCTCTCGGAAAAAATATTTTAATCTCCATTTTGGTCCTTTTATTTCGCGGGCTTACTATTATTTATCCGAGGCTAGCCTTTATCTCGGAAATCCCACGAAGACGGGAAATATACGCAGGGCACAGCTTATATAATATAAATAATCAATAAAATCCAGCGGTTTTGGAGATCACTGTCTTACTTATCATTTTTCTAAAAGCACCCTTCAAAAATCCTCACACTTGACTCACCCAAATGATCACTCAGCCTGTTCCCGTTGAACAATTTCTTCCCACAGGCCCAAAGGCATGCCCTAGCCGGGTCTATCACCTCATTGGCTGCCTGAGTCCCTGTCAGATCCTCCACGTTATCCAGCTCCATCCTCACAGGGTCGTGGGGTGGGAGACCAGCGGGGAACACTATTTTGGTGGCACCACGCAGTTCTTCTAATGCTCTCGCTACGTCCTTTTGCGTCATGCATTTTCTTAGATCAACCTGAATTAAGGTTCAAAGACATTATTATTTATTGTATTTCTTATTATCTTACTTCATCACTCACCATCATCACGTAAATAATGAAAATATTAGATACTAGCTGATCCGCGCGCCTTCGCTCCCGTAGTTACTCGTGGATAATGTAGCTCTCGAATGGTGAAAGAAATTTAAAAATCGGTCCATTGTATATCCATTTTATGTCATAGCAGGCAAGCGGAACATGCGGATCGCCCTTTGCTAAGTGACTGACCGCATCCCATGAAAAACGTTTACTTACATGTTTCTTACTAATAGTTTCTTTAGCAAATTCAGCCGCTTTCTTTAACACCTCCTGAAGGTTTGGTGGTGGTGCCAGGCCACACCGTCGCCCCATATCGTCCTTAGCCTCTATGTAACCTTGGGGTGCACACCGCTTTGCCCAGGGATCTTCCAATTTTAGTTCTTTAATCTAAAATATTCAGTTTAAATGTTACATGTTACAATGTTACACAGTTTATGCTCACAATATTACTTAGCGTAAATATAGAATGGTAATACTGTATTATTTATGGAAATAAAAATTATTATCGACTTATATTTTTATTTTTCAATTAAATATTCTGCGTTATATTGACGTTTCTATTGGTGCAGTGGATGTGGCATTGGTCTATGGCGCCGTGTCGGTTCGATCCCCACGAGTAGAAAATTAAGATGTGATGAGCTTAGTTTGGATCTGGATGGCGCAGTATTAAATATCCCAGAATATTTATTATTATTTAATAAAAATTACTTTAGAAATGAAAGTAACATTAGTTCATAAATTCATAATCCAATTTGATTACCTACATGCGACGATAATAAAACAAGGACACTGAAAAATTACAGTAAAATAGGTGCCACAGAATCTTCTGACTTCTGGTCATATAGATATTCATGGGTGCTGCCATGAATATCTATATGACCAGAAGTGTCATAGATACTAGTCCTAAGAAATAAGATAAAGAACCTTAAAAATTTACCTGTTCATCAGTCAACCCCTGCATTTCAGTCGGCAGAAACGTCCCATGCTTCCACAGTTCTTCCAACTCGTAACAAATTCTTGTAACTTTTAGTCTTCCATTAAATATCGCTACTACATCCTGAACCACATCATCCACTGTATTATTAATACTCGTATCGTATAAAAATTGGTTTTCATCGCCCCTTTTTACGAGAAGAATCACCATTTTTGCAAATTTAGTAGTTGTAGTTTATTGATGCTAAGCGTTATTGATAAAACAAGCGTTGCTATGGATACGGTAGTGTTTGTTGCTATGGTAATATAAAGTTATAAAAACTACAATATGATTTGATTGAAACCTGTTTTGTCAATATTGCTTTTTAACTAATTAATAAAAATAATTAATTACATTATTAGAAATTCTAAACAAAATATAAATAATCGCATCGTTTTAGATAAAATCTTCACGATAGGTTTTGATATAATTTTGATAAAAAATAAAAGATAAATTAAACACATATAAGTCTTAATCTTTTTAATATTTAAACAAGTTCAAGACACAAGAATTAACCGTAAGGTTAGTTGCTTTAATAATACTAAAAAAAAATCCACAAAAGCAACGTCATATAAACTTAAAATAAAACCAACAATTTGAATAAAGAGAGCATCTGAATACATTTATTAATTACCAGATTTAAAAACAGCGCGGCTTAAAGGAATATTCATATTTAATAAATTTTAATGTACTCTTTCATCAAAGGTAAAAGGTTGAAAGCATCTGTGCGAACAGCTGTTATGTAATTGGGACTTCGCAAATTCGATGACGAACGAATTTTTTTGGGATAGTACTTTTTTCTGTTTTTTTTTTGTACTAATCTATAGTAGTTTATTTGCAATGTTTTTTACTTATTTTATTGGAAAAGCAATATGTGTTTTCCCCGTCATAACATCTACCGGTAGCCGAATTTCAGCCCGATCCGTCCAGTGGGCTGTGCGTTGATACATCACTGTCAGTCAGTCAGTTAGTTACCTTTAAGTTTTATACATATATGTATAGATATACCAAGTAGTAAACAGTTGATATATTAATATATTTCTAGTATCCAATATGAAGTCTTAAAAATGTGAAACTTTTAACCGACTTTTTAGTTCCTTTTAGATTCTTAGGTTCACATAAAAGTATAAACTAACGATTGGTATTTTCCTAAATTTCGGTTCGGATTAGGTGCCGTAGTGACTGTTAAATTTGACAAAATAGTAGTAATTTTAAACTTATAATAACACCAACAATTTCAATGAAAAAGCGCACATGAATACATTTATTACCACAGATTTAAAAACAGCGCAGATAAAAGGAATATTCATATTTAATAAATTTTAATGTACTCTTTCAAAGGTAAAAAGGCTGAAAGCATCTGTGCGAACAGCTGTTATGTAATTGGGACTTCGCAAATATTGAAATTCAACTGATTATACGTTTTTAATTTGGCTGCAAATGCAAATTTCGATGATTGGCTTTTTTGTTGATGAAGTTTTTCAAATACACTTTTTGTATAAATATACATTTTATTTATATACTTTGTATTGATACTTCTTGATGAAATTGTATGTTATTTTTATTGTAGAGCAATGTGATCAGAATGTAAGTATTGACTTGATGCTTGAAAATTATTATTGCCTACGCAATAGATGATAACGTAGATTCGATCGTGACAATGCATTCATGAAAAACATAATTAAAAAATAACGGTATATTTATTTATTATCCTACGAGTTACATCGTAGTTTTTAGATTCTTAACACAAAAATTGCCTCTTTGTTATTTTTCTAAACAATTTATCATGCTATCACTAAACGTTACAGCAGCGGACAGAACGTTATCCGAGCCAATGGGTTTCGTGGTACATTACATCGGGTACATTACACCCGGTTATTTGTGGACACAAAATTATTGAACTTTTACGTAACCTGTAACTGTGCGTTCAAAAACATTCCACGCAAAATATACATCTGTTATCAGCTTTGGCTAGTCGTGTTTTCTAGTATACATTATGTTTAATTTAAAAAGAGACTGTATCACTTTTTTAAAAGGAAACACACATGAGACTTACCGTTCTGTGGGTGTTTCTTAGTAATATATAATGATTGATTTACTACTTCCAATTTCTATAAGCAGTAATTCGGAGTAGATTCGCTTTGTTGTTTATTTTCTAAACAATTTATCATGCTACCACTAAACTCGGAGCGGTCGCGGACAGCGTGTTATCCGAGCCAATGGGTTTCGTGGTACATTAGATCGGGTACATTACACCCGGCTATTTGTGGTCAACAAATTGTATAGACTTATGTTTATAAGTTTGGAGTTGAGGTGACCTTTGAGAAATGGTCAATGATTAAGATTGTTTTGTTACGTCGGCTTTTCAAGACAGATATAACCAAATAGAATTTGCTAGACGTTACTTATTGAAGACATTCTAACTAAGTACTTTGTAAAAAGTTTACATGAATAATAATATTTTCTATTCTATTCTGTAACTGCGGACTTACTCTTCTGGCTCAGTGAATCAGCTAAATTTATTGTGGACTTATTTTTAAAATCAACGACACGAACAGAATGAATGTAGGTTTGTGGGGTTCGATAATATGGTTTTACAGATTACCCCAATAACTTGTATTTTAACAATAAAGATAATTTTAATTCTCATCCGAATTTGGTTCAATTCTGGCGCAAATATTCTAACAAATTGTTCTCAGAGACCTTACAAGTGACTTACAATTCTTTGAAGGAATGTGTACAATTACTCTTATATCTTAACGAAAAATGACAAAAATCTCCTAACAAAACAAACTTATCTTTCCAGATACCCGGTCGTTGCGCCCACCGGCATGGTCATGACATATCTACTGAAGACCCCGAACTAGCTGACACTCACCATGATAATACTACGCACCATGGAAAGGTATGTATATCTATAAATGACACATGACACAGACATGACAAATCTTTATTTGGCATCATGAAAAAATAGGAAGTAAATACGCTTTCATAGGTGGCGTGATGCCAAAATGGTCATCACATCAGCATATGTTGGAGAATAGAAACTCCAACTACTGATTTTCAGTGACACCGTAATGAATAATTTTAACTGAAAACACGTAGGAGAGAAGTGTAGAATAGACATTAAAACATTTAATAAATTAATTAAGTCGTCGAATCGTTAATCTGTACTAATATTATAAATGCAAAAGAGAGTATAGTATATTCTGATTGTAGATCAAAATATTTGCAATTGTCGATGATTTTTAGCACGAAAATAGGTAAAACTATGTGGATGTATTTAAGATATTATCTGAATAAGAAAGCATCCTGTAGATAAATGCACGGACACCAGCAAATAAATAATAATGGCCTTAATTTATGAGTTTCAAACTTTATAATTGCATTTTTACTCACTGATACAATGTTTTTCTAGCGTATGTATATATACCCATTTCATTGCCATGGCTGGACGGATATTAAAATGTAAGGTGTTGTTGGATTCGTTAGAAAAGAAATGGGGATTGGTTTATAGGGATAGGGATAGATGATAATTCATTTTTTAATCATTTATTTTACACTGCTTTTATACACACTACAATAAGAAACAAAGTGGTAGAGTCGGGTTTTATCTTATATAATAATTAATTTAGCTTCTTTAACATAAGACATTGCAAGGAAAGTTTATGCTTTCGTATACTAGTTCTATGAGAATCTTTAGAAATATCAGTTTATACAGTAAAGTACATTCAAATAGTCAAGTTACTTGTTAATATATTTTCTCCTGCGACGTCTGCTTTAGTGTAAATTTACATCCTCTCAATTTTCACCCACTGAAATAGTCTTATTTCTACTCTATTTTAAGATATGTACTAGTTCATTCGTTCGCTTTCCTATATATAATGCAAGAGGATTTCAAGTCGGGAAGTTGATGTGAAAAGGTTTTAATTTCATTATTTTTGTCTATCACATCTATACTAATAATATAAAGTAGTTTGTATGTATGCTCATTTTGTAAATTTGCTAATCTCCGAATCTTCGAAACTACTCCAAACATTTCTTTTAATGAAGGGCTAGCCCCGTCTCGCGGTTTCACCCGCGTAAAATTTCGTCCTGTGGGAATTTCGGGATTACAAATTATTTAATCATTCTCGATCCTTACCTGTATGTAAACCAAGTTTCATCACATTCGGTTCAGTAGTTTTTGGGAAAGAGTAACAAACATGCATTCATCCTCACAAACTTGAAACGTGAAATCAGTAGGGGATTAAAAATTAGGGCGGGTCAAAGAAGACAGCATGAATATACTCGAGTGTGGTATCAAATGAAAGGTCTTAATTTATACAACACGAGTTCTAGCTCGAAGTGAGGCACTAGTTACACGCTAGTGAAACAGTGGGACACAGCTATTACATTACCAATTCAATCCTTAATTTAGTATATCCCATTACTGGTCTGGTCAAAAAGAATTACTCAAATCAAATGGGAAAGATGTCAAACGATTAGATTAAGGGCTAAGGGTCGGCCCATTTAAATTTGGTTCCAGTCCAGTTACGGGGGAATTGAATTTGACCTTTTGCAGTTCTACTTCATTTTAAATGTTGTTTGGGATAACCATGTGTAATATCTACCGCACCATAATATACTATGTAAAAATGTTTTTATTTCATTTTTTTATATTCTTTTGTGAATGTCGAAATATTATTTTTGGAGGTGGTGGTACCCAGTAAAAAAAATATTTCTTTCTTTGTTATTATTGTGTATAATTAGTAAGAAACATAATGGATGAGTATGGAAGAAAAATACATGTTAGGAGACAAACGGGATAAAAGCAGGAGAAAGATTAGTTAGTAAGAATTTACATGTGAGAAATAGTAACCCGTGGTTTTCCCGTTTCCCTGGGATTTCCGGGATAAAAGCTATCCTATATCCTTTCTCGGGTTCCAATCAATGCCTGTACAAAATTTCATCCATATCGGTTCATTGGTTTAGGCCTGAAAAGACAGACATACAGACAGAATTACTTTTGCATTTATAATATTTGTAAGAAGTAAGATTACTAAGTATTCTATTGACAAGACACCATTGCGTTTTATTCTTAGAACCAAATGTTTTCCACCCTTATGTACTCAACCTCTTTCTGTATTTAAAAATGATAATGTCATAAACCCTCACGTTAATCACTTATTCACTGTTGAACTTAAACAACTTGATGAAGTGCTATTTGAAGCCGTTAAACAAATAAAAACAGTGGGAGGTTGATAAATTAAACTCGGTAGCGCATGGGCGTTGAAATTTGCATATGTCACAGTAACTTGAGCTTACGAAATGTGGACCAAGGCAAAAGCGATGCGAGCTTTGGTACCCATTTTAAGACAACAAGATTACTCTTTACTATAAAATATATTGTTTTATCTATTAAGTTTAACCAGAGACTGTTTATTGTATCACTTCCAAGGCAAAAGCGATTCGAGCTTTGGTAACAATTTGAAAAAAGCAACAAGACTACTTTTTACTATAAAATGTATGGTATTATCTGTAAAGTGTAAACAGTGTGTGGTATAAGACCGTTTATTATATCAGTTTAAATTATTATTTCAAACTATTTAAAAATAATTAACAAAAATCGTGAGTGAAATCACTATCAATTGCGAAAAGATATATACGATCTGAATATAATGCCATTGATTTAAGTGAATTTCTCGTTGAATTCAAATTAATAAAATTAGATTTTTTCCATTATATTGCGATTATCCAAATGCAATACAGACTTTAATAGAAAAAAAGCATACTTATATCATATTCTACTAAGTAAGCTATATATGTTTTATAGTTGATTTACTTATAGGCAACCAAATTTAACGTTACGAGATGTATAAAGGTTCTTGAAAATTATAAGAATTAAAACACGTGGTTGCCTCTAACTATTTCATTACCCAAATATGGCTTTAATTGTACCGTAATTGCCTGTTACTAGTGCCACTATAAACCCTTTGCTACACTGATTGTAAATTCAAACTAAGCGGCGCAGGTCTATTTTTCCCCCACCTCGTTTGCACTGCGCGATAATGTGGACTTGTTCATGTTTATCTTCTTTCAGTACTTTAGCTACATCAAATTAAGTGTTTATAGAGAAGTTTTGACAATATTTCAATGGAGAATGTTACTAGGTATGCCAAATAGGTTGAAAGTTTTTTACGGTATAGCTTGTACCTATACAAATACACTGTTGCAGTCAAAAATACCAAGTAGTTTTCATTTTATAAGCTTTTAAACTTCAAAAAAATTTCGAGTTTCGCTAAAGTCACATGACCGCTTGTGACGTCACAAAACAGACGCCGTGCGGGCCGCGCTACTTCGCAGCAACTATAGTACGTGTGGGAAGCGCTATAGCGAGCGCATGAGCTGTCTGTTTTATGACGTCACACCACCGCAATCGCCGCGTCGGGCGGTTACGATTTGTTTTGCTTATAAATCAAAAACTAATTGATGTAACAAAATAATTTTTTCAACAGTATTTATTAGTTAAAAAAAAACAATATGAAAAGTTAAAAATCAAAATTTGTTAACACTCTTCATTCCCAAATATGGCATTAATTATACCGTTATTGCCTTTAACTAGTGCCACTATAAACCCTTTGCTACACTGATTGTAAATTCAAACTAAGCGGCGCAGGTCTATTTTTCCCCCGCCTCGTTTGCACTGCGCGATAATGTGGACTTGTTCATGTTTATCTTCGTCCTGTACTTTAGTTACATCAAATTAAGTGTTTATAGAGAAGTTTGGACAATATTTAAATTTCCAAATATGGCTTTAATTATACCGTTATTGCCTGTTACTAAGGCCACTATAAACCCTTTGCTACACTGATTGTAAATTCAAACTAAGCGGCGCAGGTCTATTTTTCCCCCACCTCGTTTGCACTGCACGATAATGTGGGCTTGTTCATGTTTATCTTCATTCAGTACTTTAGCTACATCAAATTAAGTGTTTATAGAGAGTTCTGATGTGATTATTAGTCTTCAAAAACTGGACATGGAGATCATATACAAATTATTATTCCTTACCTTAACTCTGATGCATCCCTTCTCGTTTTAAAGTTGAGAAAGCATCTAGGACATTTTTTGTGTGTTTCTATTTTGAAAATATAATCTGACGATTTTCATGGTGCCCAATAGCAACATGTTTTTACCATATTCATATAGTTTGCATGTGCAAGGTATATGACCCCTCTTGGATTCCCTATTTGCATATCATTACAAAAAAAGAAATAACAAAGGAACTTACTATAAAAAAAAATAGTAAATTCATACTACAATACAAGGCTTTTTATGTCATAAACAGGAAAAAGTACAGTATACCTAATGTTAAGCGACTCATAATAAGTGTAGTACATACTTTGTCAATGTAAGGAAAGGAAAAGAGAATATTGGTAAAAAGAAAAAAGAATAAGAGTAAGACAGAGAAATAAATAGGAAATAAGATCTTCCAAGAAGATTACATAAATTAATTGAAAATAACAAGCGTATACACTATATATTGACAACGCTTGTGTAGCAAACGAAATAGGACTGTATGCGAGCACATTTGCATTTAAATTGCCATTAATTTAAGTCAATCGTCTGTTACAGGGTTGTTATTGAAGGTTCATTTATATACATGTTGTGTTAGTATTTGAAATTAATAGCATATTTAACGAAAATTATTTATAAAACTGCCACCCTGGACCTTCGAGTGTACTTATAAAAAATGTTAACTATCAGACTATAAATGTGCAATCTAAAAATCTTATAATATTAAAATTGTACATTTCAGTTGTCTGTGTCTACTGCGATTAAACATTATTTAGGACGTCGAGACAGGAAACGTAGTTTTCTCACCTATCTATTCTTATAACATTGTATATAACATCCGAGCCCTATATAAAAATATATGCAATTAAATTACAGGGCTCTGTTTAAGATCTAAGAATGTTTTGGTCGTTCAGGACTGAATATTGTCCTAGCTACAAGCAGTCCATTATCATACTATCTTTTTCATGTTAGAGCAGGCAAGCGGAGAATGGGGTTCACTTGATGTTAAGTGACTGACCGCAGCCCATGAACATCTACAAAATCCAAGAGTCGCAGATGCCCTGTTGACTTGAAGGAAGTATTGGTGCTAATGAGAGGATCAAAGATTGGAAATTTGGGAGAGAATTACGACAGGATGGGAGAGGAATGGGATGGGAATACAAGCCTCCAAACCCCTGTAGATATCATACTTCTAGAAATTTTCTATAAAATAATATCCTCATAATAACTTCCACAATTCAAAAATATTCACATCTCCGCAAAATCCAGTCTAAGAATTTATCCGTACCTCGTTAGACATTGTCTAAATGTTTTTTATAAAAATAACATTCAGTTTGAAACAATACATTTTAGCGGAAACAAAAGCGGGTTGTTAAAGAATATGTGGGACAGAGTTATATGAGGAATGGGAAGTTTTCGTGCGAGTTGAAATCGGTTGAAGCATAGACTATAAAGAGGTATAGAGCGATACAATAGTGTGGAAGGCAAAGGCACGGTATGAAGTGTAGTGAAGTATAAATTCTTTAGTCAATGGAATGAAATGCTTTTGAAAGAGGAAGTGTGCGTACATATTTCGATATAATACCCTTTCTATGAAGGAAGGGATTCAATAAATTTCGTATAGACGCAGATTTGTTTGTCATTTTTATACAAAGAACTCTGCGTCATCCTGTATGACATGTTCTGTAGAAAAAATGGAAAACTTCGACGTTTTTTGATCGATATTCTTGACGTTATCTATCTGACGAATCCCTGCGATTACTGTATGTAATCTTTAGACTATAGCACAGATTTAAATAACCAAATACATTTTCATACCTAATTATACTATTATAGTCATTTCAAAAGTACTCAAATACTGTTAATCAAATCGAACTATGCTCATTACATTTACTCTGTACTTATTAATATTATAAGGTAGAGCAACAAGAAAAACAAAAATATTAAAATTGCTTTACTTAGATCTAATAGTAATTATTTTTTTAATTGAAAAAAAATTAAAAAAGTTTATTTGATTTATGGTGATTTAAATTAGTACAAGATAAAATATGACTTAGAGTGCGTGGTCTATTTCTGCGTAGCTCTGCGACCCGTTTCGTGGTCCGCTTCCAGCTTGTAACACGGCAATAACGTTGTTTTACTGTTTGTAAATGAAAAGTGTTCATGGTTTATAAATTAATGCTGAAATTTTTATTTAAGGAATAATTTAATTGTAACTAGATTAAAATTTACCTGTAATATTACAAGTAGTAATGTTATTAAATTGCAGTGTACTAATCCAAACAAAAAATTATATATGTTATAGAATTACTTTTTAGATGTATATTTATTTATTTATTATAATTACTACATCTAACTTAAAGATACAGCTTTACTAAATTATATAACGGTTACGAATCCCAAAATACTCTCCATTTTCAAATGGATGCTGATAATATAATTATAGATGGGCGATTTTATTAATCATCTCTCCCTCTTTCTTCCAATCCTATTTCTCCCCTTTTCTCCTTCAGAAATCCCTTCCCTATACTCCCTCCTCTCCTAAAGCTGACAAAACACCCGCAACACTTTATTGTTGCTTTCTTACGCGTTAAATATTTCTTATGCTTTGTTCTGAATTTTTACATCCATCTCGTTTATAGAGCACATTCAGGAAATGGGCCATGAATCTTTTATACAAAATATCAAAACTGACATATTCACACATGTGACAATAAAAACAACAAAATCGTATTCACTAAATTGTTGTTGGCTTGTGAAACTAAAATCAGTATGACACTTATACACACATTTTTGACGACCCGGTTGGCGCAGTGGTTCAGCAATGGTCTATTGCGCCGGAGGGTGTGGGTTCGATCCCCACGAGTAGAAAATTATGATGTAATGAACATTGTAATTTTCTACTGTCTGGGTGTTAATTTATCTATAGTATGTATGTATTTACAAAAAAAGTATGTTTAAGTATGTCTATCAGTATCTAGTACCCATAGTACAAGCTTTGTTTAGTTTGGGACTATATGGCGTTGTGTTAAATGTCCAGGAATATTTATTATTTATTATTATTTACATCTATTTCATTATTTATCTCTATCAACCTAAAAATCTATCTCATTGTTAAAAAACTTTCATTTTTATCTTGTTTTAAATGCACGTTAACATTGGCTATGAAACTCTTATACAAAAATATCACTTTTATATTCACACACGTTACCGGCGACAGTAAAAACACAACAAACACGTATTCATTATATTGTTGTTGGCTTGTGAAACTAAATTCAAAATGTAAAATTTCGCTTCTCCCAGATTTTCAAGTGAAATTTTAATTCGTATATTTCTGATTCAATGTAACTCGGTTACTTTTCGTTTGTTTTAATCGACTTCAAAAAAAGAGGATGGTTGAAAGAGTAATTTTAACCTCGTGAAAAATGAGAGCAATTGAATTTCGTTTATTTGATCGCTTAATTCAGCATTCGGTGTTTTTATATAAAATTAACTGAATTTGTTTTCGAACTGTTAAAATGGCATTGTATGCAATTCACCATATTTTTATTATTTAATTACATTTTTCCACGTGATTGTTGTTAAACAATTATAATTATTTAAAGCAATATTTATTTTTGATAACTCTAGCTTCTTCCTGCGGTATCGCTCGCGTTAAATTTGAGGTCTGTAGATCAATTATAGATACCCTATCATCTAATCTAGCTAATAGCCTGTCTGTATACGATATTCCATTAAATTCGTTTCACTAGTTGCGGCGTGATTGACACACAAACATCCTAACATCAAAGTATTCATATTAGAATATTAGTAAGATTATTATGATACAAATTACACCATTATACAGGTAAAACTATGGGACACAGCGAGTTTCCATTAATTAGATTAGATCATCCATCTTATGCCTATCTCAGTTTAGTACTAGATACTTAAATAATCCCTCAGATTAGAATTAAGAACATCCTCTTGGTAAATATTATGTCTATGGAATATTTTATAAAAATAAATAAAAATACTGTTCTAATATTTTTGTTCATAATTTTCAAGTGTTAAGATCAAATATAAAATATTCTTGACAAAAAGTCTTGATTTTAGCTACACCTTGTACCTTAAATTTTCTTTCATATAACAAAAATATACAGACGATGTATTTGAATGTGAACCTCGTATTGAATGCTATGGAGGTTAAGAGACGGAAATGCCGACTCACCTACTTTCTGAGCTTTCGTGAAATGAAACAAATTGCCGGTTCTAAGGCATTTTCAAATTTAAATTACAACCAAGAAAAGGCTAACAAATCGGTTACTTTGTTTTAAAAATGGCTGTAAAATCATTACGTGTAGCCTATGAGAAATTGAGAATTGTTATAGTTACGAGTTAAGTTTTTAAAATTTTCACAGAAAATAGGCCTTATTTAGCTAACATTTGTCACATATACCTACAAATGTAAGAGAAGAGTTTTCTCTTATTCTTTCTTTCTTTTGATATCAGAATAAATTGCAATAATTCATACTTTGTATTATCATTGTCTTTTGTACATGAAGTTACGTTAGATACATACTGACATGTTTTATAAATGCATGTCCATAAAGTAATTTATTTTTGCATTCATTCACTTTTATTACTTATTTATTTTTATTTTATTTCTCATAGGTACATATAAGTTTCAAAACAATACGCCAATTAAAAGGCGCACCAATAACAATTTTAGAGAGTGAACATGCTAACTTAAAACAAACATAAAAAGAAAAGAAAAACTATGTGAGAGGAAAAAAACAATGAATAGTTATAATTGGAGCCTTGTGTGATTCTGTGTGTGCGTGCGTGTGTGTGTGTGCGTGTGTGTGTGTATGTGTCTGATAGTTTTGGCCGTGAGTGTTTATTATTTCAGTAATTGCCCTTTTGAATTTGTCTCGTGATAAATGAAATGGATCAACGGAAGAAAACTTGCTGTTATAAACTGTTTGTAGATGTTACAGGAACATAAAAAAGTGAGTTATTCCGACAATGGTGCGTTGGAACACGAAAATTAATGTTGTTTAATAAGGTATTGCAATCAAACTTGTTATTTAATAAGTCAAACAAAAACATGATATCAATTAAATCTCTTCTGTCTTCTAAAGTATTTACTTTACTAATTTACATTTAGAATCACTTTTAAATATTATATTTACGACTTCGACTACTTTTACACGCCTGTTGTTTTTACTGTGTTTAATATAGAAAGCGGTTGCCCGGAGGCCTCTATTCCCATCCCATTCCTCTCCCAACCTGTTCTACTCCTCTCCCAATTTTCCATCATTAATCCTTACTATATCCCCTTCCCTTCCTAAGCCGGATGGGCTCATGGGCTGCGGTCAGTCACTTAACATCAGGTGAACAGTATGCTCCGCTTGCCCGTTGTTACAAAAATATGTTCATGGCAGAGACTTAAAATCAAACAAGCACGCCCTTCCTCTATTTTGCATAAAAATAACATAAAGGAAATCCGGGAAGCATGACAAAAGAAGTCAACAGTAACCAAAATAACAAACCCGAGTCACAAGTCGGAAAAGATGCCATTTAAAAATAATAAAGCAGAATGAAAAGCACAGTAATTGGATAACATCAGACTCTACATTCCCCTCGTATAGTGTTGTTTGTACGTCGATAAATTTGTATCGATAGTTTGTGAGGAATCATCTGAAACGCTTATAAAAAGTTTTGAAGTAGTGTAATAGGGTAGGGTCTTTAAAATAGACCGTATTTGTAAAATAATTAAAAAAATAGCTTTTCTTTACCCTAGACTCTAATTTTGTCCTAATGTAGGATTCTAGATCAGGTTCTATGTAACGATATAATTTGAATACTTTTAATTTGTTAAACAACAGTAGTCCATTTCCTCTCTTTCTATTTCACCATCAATTATGTTATGGCTGAAAAATCAATCTGCAAAATTTCTAACATACGTAACGGTGAATACTTTATTGAACACTATACATGCAAAGACAATACAAACCAAATTACACACAAGATGTACAAAAGGCGGCAAAATATAAATTAATCTTACAATACTATTTACTAATTACTTTAATTAAAAAATGACCTAACCATCGATACAAAAGAACACCACCGCACCCAACCCTGGAAGTTAATTTCTCCCGATTTTTCCATTCTCCGTGTGCTTATGTAAATTGCATCAAGAGTTTTACAGATTCCATAGCATTCGTGATAACTCTCGCTTATAAATTACTGTTTTCGAGCGTACATCAAAATAAGAGGATATTTTCAAGTTCAACGAGCACATAAACATGAACAAATTCTGTTTTTCATGTAAATGTTTGTGTAATAAGAATTCTTCGCTATTTGTCTGAAAGACAAGAAATACCAAAGTAAGGAAAGTCCAAAAGGTTTAGGAATAAAAAGTATGTTAGAACCCTGAATTTTTAAAAGTTTTAAAACCACGATAAAGTTATTATGATATTGCTTCACTAAGAAATATTTTAACGTTATTATAATAGTATCTAAAATGTTATTATAATCTAAGTAGAGATTGGATGTTATGAAGTAGAAAAATACGTAAAAACCTATTACAATATCGCCTCAAGAAAGTGTCTTAAACGGCGATAAATAGATACTATCCCTAAACGATATTTTACCCCATACATTACAAATCCACATAACATTATAACTTACCTCAAGCAAAAAACAGCCTTAACGCAAACCACTAAGATCGTAAATGCTATACAATATTATATTTTCGTAAGAATAATTGGTATTCTGGTCAGTAATATGCAAAACGGATACGTGACAAAAATCTTACGTTGAAAATATAAATATCTAAAATTTTGATGGTAACTTCAGTATATTAAGAAAACAAACTTGCTATTGTTTATGCCAACTAGATTAAAATTAACTAACAAGTAACAAATTACAAGAGAAACCTAATAAATGGGTGATAAAAACAACTAAAATAATGAAAATTAGACGAGATAGAGGCGAAGAATACCCAAGTCACTTACGACCGATTTCAATATTCTATCTATCCCTTGTTTTGCTTACTAAAGTCAGGCAAATCTATCTATTTGCACTTACTTTGATTTCAATATGCTGTCGACGGATAGCCTTTGTTATGACTTTTGACAATCAAATGTCATTTAATCAGAGATTACAATTTATTCACTATCTTTGATACATTATTGGTTAAACGTATAAATTTTATATGAGATCCAAGAAAATAGAGACTAAATACTATTGAATTATCCGCATTTTAACATTCCATTCTACTATTACATAGTCCATCCAATATATAATCTAAATATTTATAACTCAAAGGCGACCGTCTAACTGATGTAGCGATTTATAAACGCACAGCCCAAACCACTGGCCAGATCGAACTGAAATTTGGCATGTAGGTAGATATTATGACGCAGGCATCCACTAAGAAAATATTTTGAACAATACGGGGAAAGGGGTATATACGCGGGTGAAACCGCGGGACACAGCTAGTATAAGACAAATTTAAAATGTATTGTTATTGTCCTCCTTTTTTTGAAATTAGAAGTTAAAGGCATCGGTACCACTGCTCTAATATTGTAAGACTGTATTAACTGAATTTTTTTTTCGTTATCAATCCTTTATATCCCTCTTTTAGAGACAGCAAGGCATCATCAATTGTTCTGATTATACGGTTAGTAATCCGCATCATATCAATATATCACAAACAAATAGAATTCCTCAAATACATCCAGTAGCCTGTTCTTGTCTCCCAATTTCCCATCATTAAACCTCTTCTTATCCCCCATTTACCTTTAAACTGAAAGACAATCGCGACACTTTAATGTTGTAGGTGTTCATGGGCTGCGGTCCGTCACTTAACATCAGGTGAACCGTATGCTCCGCTTGCCTGCTGTTACTATAAATCAGCTTTGATTAACATGTCTTAACAAACACATTAATTGTTCCACTTTATAATATTAGTATAGAAAACACCTAGCTAAACGCGAACAATGTAATCATCAAAACAATCATAATAAATATTTAGCATTAAAACTAAATTGATATGTAAGGTTCTTACTACATTGATTGGTAAGGAGAAGAATAAAGGATGGCATATCGTTTAATTAAGTAAAGGTTCAAGAGGAGGAGACCAGGAGTCCTATACTAGAGGATCTACCTATTTTAGGCTCCTGTCTCCTACTCTTATGCTACTGAGTTTAGTTCAAAATTTTTATAATTTAATTTTATCTAACTTTAACGCTTGAATGGAATTGTCCCTATAAACTGTATATCTTTAATTTTAACTGATCATTTCTGTATGCTGTATTATATTTGATTGTTCAAATAAATAATATTATAAAATAGCTTTCCGCCCGCGGCTTCGCTCGCGTGGACCCGGTAATTATTCGAATTTTTCTCGTCGTAAAAACCATGCTTGAACTTCAACGAACATTAAAAAAAAAGATTTGTCCAAATTGGTCCAGTCGTTGTTGAGTTATGCGTTTACCAACACATTTTGCGATTCATTTTTATATATAAGATGTAACTACTCTGTGGAAATATTGTTTTCATACCATAATTCATGGTTATAGGTGGATTGCTCAAATATTTTTTTTTTTTTTTTTTTTTTATGTTATAGCGGGCAAGCGGGGCATGCGGTTCACCTGATGTTAAGTGACTGACCGCAGCCCATAAACATCTGCAACATAGTGTCGCGGATGCCCTGCCGGCATGAAGGAAAGGGAGGGGAACTGGAGAGGATTAATGATAGGAAGTTGGGAGAGGAGTAGGACAGGACGGGAGAGGAATGGGATGGGAATACAGGCCTCCGGGCACCAACTTACCGTACGAAACACAGTGCAATACTGCTTCACGCCGATCTTCTGCTGGGGGGTGGTAATTACACCGGTGCGAGCTTGGCCCAATCGTGCAATGCTCGGCTACCACTCTTTTATTGCTGCAGATGTTGGGCAGCAGAATTACCCTCAGTCGCCTCTTACGACACCCACGGGTAAAAATGGAGTGGCGACGCATGTATTCTAACCCGTCGCCACACGGGTATTATTTTAAAGACCATTTGTACTTATATATGCATATAAACTATTTTGATTTTGACTTTGACTTTAAGATTAGTATTTGGGATACATCAATACATTTTTCATTTTCATTTCAAGTATAAACCCCATTCATATCAAAAACAGAATACATCATTAGCAAACATCACTGTACGAAATACATCGTTACATAATTAAAGTTTGCTTTCACGAGTTATTTTATAATAAACAACAGTATCTTTTGGGACCTCGCCAAGTCCTGAATAATGCTAGATTAGCCCAGATTTCAGACAATGCAGATAATTTTATCTAGGTGAGCGAAGTACATTTTGTAAGCTGGTATTGTTGTTTTCATTTTGTCTATTATATTTTTGTGTTTCGAACAATTGAGTTTCGTTTATAATAAGTTATATTTGATTCTTGTGTATTTTAGTGGGAAATCAATATTTTAAATAGAACAAAATTGAAACTTGCGTAATTTCCAAAGACAGGCGGTGAAAAGTGTCCATATATCGATTTAAAATCAAAAACGCATTGATTTAATACAAATATTGATAAACATTTTATTAATTAGGCAAAATCCATAAATTGTAATATGTTCATGACAGTTGCTTGGACCATCCATTAACCTAAAATTATTGTAAACAATTCCACATTGTATTGAAAAAGTCAACTACACGAGTTTCTTGCCTTCTTCGGCAAAGACATCCTTCCGAATCAGTGGTAAATAAAAAAATATATAGACTTGACTTTCACTTAAGATCAAACCACTATTTTTTTTTTCTGTAATTTATCGCAAATTTATTTCGAATAATTATTACAACCTTATGCCCAGTGGCTACCTGTTAAAAATGCTTAGTTATAAGGCCTCCGTTTATATTGTCTTTTTAATGTTTTATTTCTTTCTATGTGCATTCTGTTTGACATCAGTATAAAGAGTAATAACAATAATAAATTATTCATTCATTCAATTGTTCCAGGACCGCGCTGGCTGGTCCCAATGGAGTGAGTGGTCTCTCTGCTCCAGGACCTGTGACGGCGGGGTGTCTCGCCAGCTGCGGACGTGCTCCTCCCCCGTGGGATGTAGGGGGGAGCCCGTCCGGTACAAGATTTGTAATATGCAGGTATGAAACTTACTTCAACTTATATCACTATTACATGTTAACATGATACGTCAACAAACGATACGTTTTTTTTTCTTTTCTATTCTGTTCATTAAATTCGCATCTGACGTTGTGCATTTCAAATGATATTAAATTACACATTCATACATTGTTAAATGTTGTAACGATATATGTATACCTAACAAAGTATAAGTACTTCGTATAGCAGTTAGTGGCATAATACTATTTCTGATACTGGTCATGATGATGAATTCCTGGCCTTATCAGCTACAGTGTGTTTCAGACTCAAACTATTTATACATTTTCTTAATAATATTACAATGAACAGTTGTCACGCTAAAATATTTACATTTTTCTGACTGGCAGCAAGATGTGGTAAAAGGAAATAATGTAAATGAAAAAAGGCATGAAATTTACAGTAATAATTAAAGAGAATGGACCTTTCATTTGACGAAACACCGTAAAATGTTCAAGCTTACAAGAAGAGCAATTTCTCCAAACTACAAATAAACTGACCACTGACCAATATTTCTCAAATAATTTATTAAGGTCATGCTCAACCCAGACACTAAACTTATTGCTCCCATAAAACCTATGATTTACGTCTCGACCAGCAATTAGAAATGCCGTTAATTGGTTACTAATTCTTTTATTGTTATGTATTTTCGTAAAAGCTGAGCAAATTATGTAATATCGATGTTAATGATTAATATCACATACATATAATTAAAAGCAACTTTTTTAGGTGATACTTAATCGATGTACAAACCCTCAAACAAATAAATATAAGTAGGACTGAAATCCTTCGACTGTAATAAAATCAAAAATTTATTATACAAAATTTTTATGAGGCTCTTCAGTAAGTAAGCCTGTGACTACGAGAGCCAGTGACTTCTTACAATCTGTTTATACTTACCACGCAAAGTAGCATGAAAAATGCTACTTTTTCACCCCCTTTTTTTACGAGTACTTGTACCGACAAAAACCCCTCGATATTTCTTCACACACCATGTCTCACGGGCACGCCGTAGCATTCTTCCGCGAACCCCCCGGTGTCGGCCGCTTTTCACGGCCCCTCCACGAGGGCAGGATGAAAGGAGCGGTGTCCATCCTGCGCTCCTCCTCGTCGTAGTCTTCTCGAAACATATGGAAGACCACAACCGCTGCAGAGGCGCAATTTGGTGGAGCGATGTGTCCCCATTCACGCCGCCCCAGGGCCCCCACTAGGGCTGGAGTTGTTGGGCATACGCCCTCCTTCTCCCCCCTCGCCTCCGCCTGCGGATAGAATCCGAGAATGGGTCGACCTCTCGAACCCTCTCCGCAGCCTCCTTCCGCGACATCTACTTTTTCATCCCCTAAAGCAACTATGTCTCCAAACTATAAAATAAACTTGGCCTCGACACTTCTCAAATAATTCATTAATGTCACGTTCAACTGATGCGCAAAACTTAGTGCTCCCATAAAAGCTAAGATTTACGCCTTGACCAGTTAGAAATGCCGTTAAGCGGTTACTCATTATTTTATTGTTATTTATTTTTGTAAAATATTAGCAAATTGTGTAATATCGACGTATATAAATAATGTAATAATAAACCGCGTTTTAAAATCCTTTAAAACCGCGTTTAAACAAACACAAGAAAATACATCTTAAAAATGAATCGCAAAATGTGTTGGTAAGCGCATAACTGAACAACGACTGGACCATTTTGGACAATTCTTTTTTTTTAATTGTTCGTTGAAGTTCAAGCATGGTTTTTACGGCGAGAAAAATTCGAATAATTACCGGGTCCACGCGAGCGAAGCCGCGGGCGGAAAGCTAGTATTCAATAAAGATCCTCACCTCAAGTTAAAATCTTGTAATTATATGAATACGAAGTTTCATAATAAAAATGAAAACAATTTTGATATGTTGATCTCTGTGTTCGCAGTACGTGAAGTTTAATTTTATAAGTACAGAAGTTTGTGTAAAATTTCACAAGTTTCCCTCAAACGTTAAAAGATGTAACTATAATTCAAAACAAAGAAAGTTTTGGACATGTTAAAACATTTCCTGAGTGCAAATTAATTACGAAAGTTTTATGTTGGTATTGCTTTAATATTTTTTCTTTTTTTAAGTTTATAAATAAAGCAAAGAGCTTCTTAAATTCGGGATCTATAGATCACCTAATCCTAATTATAACTTATCTATAAAATAAATTTCATCAAAATCTTTTCAAAAAGTTGCGGGTTGGTTGAACATACACAACTGCGCAAAAACACAAATCCGGACTTTAATACTTTTAATATTATTAGGAAGTATAACATTACCTATATAATACCTCCACTACGCGAGACAGTATCGATATACCTATTGTAAGTTATTTAGCATTCATAAACATCGCCTTAGTTAAGAAACAATTCAACAGGACTGAATTCTATTTTTTCAACACATCTTTAAACAATATTAGTTGAATTTCTACAAATTGTAACGAGTTTGTTGATGAAATAGGAATTTATTTCAATTAAAAATAATTTAATACATATTTAAGGCACATTTACTTATATAGGATTATACTTTGTCAGTAGTAATATAGTTCGTAATCGGGCTTGCCTAAACATCACCAGGATAAGCTGAGATTGGCACCTTTTGCCACAATTGTAGTTTAAAGTTTTGAAACAGTTTTTAATTCAGAAAAATGAAGAGATTTTTTACCTTTTTTTCTTTCTGTTGGTTAAAATTTGACTCTCTTCACCTTTAGGCCTGATTTACTCAACATTTATTTTTATTTAATAGACTCAATTAGTTTGATATATATTGTATATTTTATTATGCAACGTATAATAATAACAAGCACATTATATCAACATTAAACAACGTCGCCTTAGTTAAAAACCATTATTCCGCATAACTAAATTCAATTGTTTACGAACTATAGAGGGCAGTAATGGGCAACCTAATT
>LQNK01000724.1:92833-105772 GCA_001586405.1 Phoebis sennae
TATTTCTCAAATAATTTATTAAGGTCGTGCTCAACCCAGACACTAAACTTAGTGCTCCCATAAAACCTATGATTTACGTCTCGACCAGCAATTAGAAATGCCGTTAATTGGTTACTAATTCTTTTACTGTTATGTATTTACGTAAAAGCTTAGCAAATTATGTAATATCGACGTTAATGATTAATATCGCATTCATATTATTATAAGCTACTAGCTGTACCCGCGACTTCGCTCACGTGAAATTTAGTTTGTATGACAGATGGATAATGCATATAAAATATCTTACAATTACCACTAATTCAACTAATAAAACTACCTACACTTTAATTAAATTATTGCACCCTTATAAAAGAAATACTTGATTTTAATGTCATAGAGTATAAGGACATAACAGTGCCACTTTTGTTGTTCTCATTTTTGCCTGTACTTATCAAAATAATGTCCATGTTAAGCTATTAACTTTATTAGGTGGTACTTAATTGATCTATAGAGAAGTGAAAAGATGAAATCCTTCGACTGTGAAAAAAAATCGAAAATTTAATATACAAAAATTTTTGTTAGGCTTTCCAGCTATGCAAGTAAGCCTGTGTACGAGAGCCATGGCTTTTTACAATCTGTCAATACTTACAAGGCAAAGTACCATTAAAAATGCTACTTTTTCACTCCTTAAAGTAACTATGTCTCCAAACTATAAAATAAACTTGTCACCGGTGTTTCTCAAATAATTTTAATGATCGTGTATGCACGCTTAGTTTCACCTAAAACACCCTTTATTTAACTCTGTATTGTACTCTATACCGTGTTGTGTATGTCTAATAAAATAAATAAATGAATTAATAAAAAATAAATAAATTCACTAAAGTCATGTTTGCGCAAAACTTAGTGCTCCCATAAAACCTATGATTTACGTCTCGACCAGTAATGTGAAATGCCGTTAAGCGGTCACTCATTATTTTATTGTCGTGTATTTTTGTAAAAGATTTGCAAATTGTGTAATATCGACGTATATAAATAATTTATAATAAACAGCGTTTTAAAATCCTTTAAAACCGCGTATTAACAAACACAAGAAAATACAATATTCAATAAAGATCCTCACTTCAAGTTAAAAGCCTGTAATTATATGAATACGAAGATTCATAATAAAAATTAAAACAATTTTGATATGTTGATTTCTGTGTTCGGAGTACGTGAAGTTTAATTTTATAAGTACAGAAGTTAGTGTAAAATTTCACAAGTTTCAAACGTTAAAAGATGTAACTATAATTCAAAACAAAGAAAGTTTTGGACATGTTAAAACATTTCCTGAGTGCAAATTAATTACGAAAAGTTTTACTTGGTATTGCTTTAATATTTTTTCTTTATTTAACGTAAAGTATGATAGAAGTTTATACATATAATAAAAGGCTTCTTAGATTCGAGATATATAGATCGCCTAATCCTACTTAACCTTTCATAAGTTTCTAGGTGGTTAAAACACAACTGTAAAAAACACCTATAGATCCGAAGTTTAATATTTTTAACATTATTAGAAAGTATAACATTACATACATTTTATAATACCTCCACTACGCGAGACAGTATCGATATAAAATTATATATCACACACAATTTTTATACATATTTTAAAATAACATTACGTAAACAAAATTTCTCCAAATTGTAACGAGTTTGTTGACGAAATATGAAACTTAATTATACCGAGCATAGTTTATCAATTAAATTTTTTTGAATATATCAGTAGTAATATATTTCGTAGTCTAGCTGCCCCTAAAATCACCAGGATATGCTGAAATTGGTACCTTTTACCACAATTGTAGTTTAAACTTTTTGTAATTAAGATAAATTAAGAGTTATCCTCTTTTTCTCCGTCTGTTGGTTAAAATTTCACTCTCTTCACCTTTAGACTCTCAACTATTTTTTTTATTTAATAGACACAATTAGTTTGATGTTTATCGTATATTTTAGTATGCAACGTTTAACAAGAACATTATATCAACATTAAACAACGTCGCCTTAGTTAAAAACCATTATTCCGCATAACTAAATTCAATTGTTTACGAACTATAGAGGGCAGTAATGGGCAACCTAATTATACCGAGCTCCAACCATTTTGTCCTCCACTACAAGTTTCCATTCAATTATTCAATAACTAAGCTGCGGATAACTTTGTGGGTCTGTTTTCTATATAAATGTATTGATTTTGAATTGGAGCTGATTTCATAGGATCACGGCACTAATGTATACATTACACTTTTTATGTAACAGTTGTTTTGTTCACCTGATGGTAAGTGACTGACCGCAGCCTATGAGCATCTACAACAGCTAAGTGTCGCAGATGCCTTGCCGGCCTAAAGGAAGGGGAGGGATACGGAGAGTATTAATAATGGGAAATTGGGAGAGGAGTAAAACAAGATAGGAGAGGAATGGGATGGGATTACAGACCTCCGGACACTCTGTCACCGTACGAAACACAGTGCAATATTGCTTCACGCTGACGTTCAGCTGAGGGGTGGTACTTCCAGCGGTGCGAGCTTGGCCCAATCGTGTGATCCTCGGCTCTCACTCTTTTATTGCTGAAGATGTTATGCAACAGAATTACCCTCTGTCGCCTCTGACGACACCCACGGGTTGAAATGAGATATTGACACATGTATTCTAACCTATGGTCATACGAGTACACCCAACAATGTTGCAAATACCTTATTAGCTTTCAGTTTCAAGCTTATACAAAATGGTGAGCTCACACTAAACAGAATCCGAGATATCGGTATGATATTTATTTATTTATTACACAGAAAAATTATACACTTTATTACATCTGGTGAAAACATAAACATTCTAATAATTTCACAAAATTTTATTACATCAAGCTTATATTCCCTAAATCCAAAAAAAAATTATAGTTTAAGAAACTAAGCTAGTTATAAAATGAGGCAAATCACAGTAAAAGAACTTTTTTCAAAGAGATCACGCCACTCTTGAATTTAATCACTAGAGACAAGCTGGAGTTACATGGCGATAGCTTAGATGGCTAATGTTATGCCAATAATGTAGTAATGTTAAATGACGAATACAAAATAACTTCATGGTACCCATTGATAGTTTACTTCAGATAGATATCGTTCGTGTTCCAAGTTTCGGCCTAACTTTTTCTTGGGTTTTGGGTTTTGGGTTTCATTGCCACGACGAGACGAGTGGAACTTACAAGGCGATGTATTAAATTGTGTGTTGTTGTGCTATTATTATAAAATAATAAATGTATTATATAAATTTATTTGTTAGTGCAGACAGAGTTTAGTAATGTATTCCAAAAATTATTTCTTAATATGAAAGGCAGGTTCATAAGGAACTCTAAAAACTATCTAGCTTAACTACTTACCAGCTTACGCGAGTGAAACCGCGGGCATAGCTTGTGTAATGATACAAATAAATCACAGAATAAAGAACTTGCAATGAGCACACGCTACTCTTGAGTTTAATGGCCAAAGATTGAAGATGAGCTGGGGTTACATGGCGATGGATTAAATAGCTATTATAATGATATTAATATAATAGGAAAAAACCCAACGTTAAGAAATTATCTTGAGTTTAATCGCCAAGAATTACAAAATTGCATTGGTTGGATTATACAGAGTCACACATGTTAAGTATTTTTATAAAATAATATCACCCGTGCAAAGTAGCCATTGAATAAATAGCCATGGCCGTGGTTTCATCCGCGTAATTTTTGATCCTCACGGTTTCATCTACGTGCAAATTCCGGGATAAAAACTGTCCTATGTGTTATTCTGGATACTATCCTATATATATAACTATGCATATACATCCATCCATACTCATAAACTTTCCTAAGTTTTCATTAACACATTAGGATAGCTTGTCTAATAAAACTCCAACTTAAAGGATGGAATATGTAAATCTAATTATCGCAAAAGGAGTGGTTTATCAAAAGGCATAATATAAACAATTAAATATTTTTTAAATGGCTATGTTATATACGTACAGATAAGTAGTAAAATATATATTTTTAATAAAGATTTTTTAAGCAAAAAACGCAGCATATAATTCCTTCCTTATCGGGAGAATCAGTGGGCCAGGGAGTCAGGGAGGCTTCGACGCCGAATGAATGACAATAAGAAATGTTATTTGCCCCCACTTTATTGACTGCTGACGCTTTTAAATCTGATTGGTGCATGCTTTGTTTCTCCAACGAGCTTTTCTATTTTATTCCACGATTTTTCTATGCAAATGGATTTAGAACAATACTTTTTTAGCACTCTTGTTGAATGCTAAGATGCTTCTCATTGTTGTCTAGGAAAGCTAGTTAAGAATTTATACGACGAGTGTTTTGTCTGCGTCTACTTTCATAGTAATATTTTAGTGAGAATAAATTTGTTATAAATGTTTACAACGAACTTAAAAATAACTATATCTACTTAAATTTAGATTCATCATTAGAACGTTTTTACCCGTGTGACGGCGGGCTAGAATTCCAATCCCCTCCCATCCTGTTCTGCTCCTCTGCTAATTTCCCATAATTAATCCTTTCCTTCCCTACCTCTTCCTATAACCGCATGCTCCGCTTGCACACTATTACATAAAAAAACGACTTTTTAGAGGCAAACAAAATAGCATGCCAATGACCTGATATTACGTGTCTATTTCCGCAGCCCATGAAAATCTGAAACCCAAAAATGTCGTAGGGCCTTTGTTAGTCTTTGGAAAGAACAAAAGCTTACGAAGCCTTTTAATAATTCTTTCATTTTTGGGACTGTGGACGAGTGAACTCTCTGCCGGCATTCGTCTTTCCTACAACATTTGATTTGGGTCTGTTTATCAGGCTTGATCGCGGCCCAATGCCTGCCAGTCTTATAAAAAAAGTTCTCCGGTACGAGCTTAGCCAAATTCATGCCAAAGCAATGCTCACCTCCCTCTATCATGCTTGAATCTCTGAGTGACATAAACTAAAAGTAATTTATTATGTTGTAAGTTAATTGATGATATAAATAAAATTAAAAGACATATTATAGGACAACAAACAATTATCCCTTCTTGAGGCCAATTAAACAGGTGCAAATTTCCTTGTTGTTCATAGTTACCACTTAACCTCAAGTGACCCGAGTGCGCCTTTGCATGCTTTGTTATAGAAAATGTAAAGGAAATTTCTCAAGGCGCCTGCCATAGGCCGTATATAGAAAGAACAATCTTATATGTTTACGACGAAACATGTTTGCTGTATCTTTAAGTATAAGTTTTTAAACTTTCGCAAGTTCTGCATACAATTTCATTTCCAAATTAGAAACTTAAGACGACTAGTATTTAAACATATTATTCAACTAAAATATTGCAAAATTTTCTTAAAAGACCCAAAGCCCTAAATAATCATTTCAAAAGTTTAACAACCATTCGATTCCGTAATCCCAATCAATGCCATAAAACCTCGTGACACAATTTGACATACCAAAAAGCAAGTTGATGTTGAGCGTTCAGATCCTGCTAATCCCGGTGTAATTCAGTCGAGCGGGGTTTTATTCGTAAGCCGAGTAACTGTTACTGGTTTAATCTATTAGTTAACTAACCTCCCACGAGCCTTTGAGACGGAATGAAATTACTTGACTATTGTTTAAAGTAAAATGGAGAATCTATATTATGTACTAATATAATATAATATAACACACAAAAGGTTGTTATTTAATAATATGATGTAACTGTTGAAATTTCTAGATGAGTTTTTAAAATAATTTCTGGTTTTTATGAGCAGGTTGATACGGAAAACTATTTAATGATAAAAATAATATAGAACTGTTACTATGCGGTGAAAATGTCATTAAAATATATCTCAATACTAAACAACGACGTAGCTTTTTTAGCATTGCTACGTCGTTGATTTCATATGATACCCAAAAGTATGATAGTTCCTTAAAAGCAACGTATTCGTCGATTTTATTTTTTTACATTAAATCCTCAATGACACACTCTTCTTTCTTATAGAGCTTAAAATATTAAAAATCATTTATTATAATTATATCTACACTAATATCATAAAGAGGAAAACTTTGTTTGTTTTGCTGTAATGAATAGGCTCAAAACCTACGGGAACGATTTTAAAATTCTCTCACTATTCCAAAACTACATTAACCAAGAGCAACATAGGCTTTCTTTTTATTGGCTAAATATAATATTATGCTATGGGAGCGAGAACGCAAATATTATAATTTAGTTATTTTTATCTTAGACTAGTCTTTTAAAAACAACATTTATTTCACAGCCCTGTCGCGCCAACGTGTCGCTCCTAGAAGAGGATATATGGAGGGAACAGCAGTGCAGTGCCCACGACAACACTCCCTATGGGGGGGAGTTGTTCCATTGGAGAACTCATAGAGATGACGCTGAACCTTGTGCTTTAACGTGCAGGGGTACCCCACAGCACTCCGGCTTGAAGCCTGAACCGGTAAGGACTAAAATACACTCTACAGGAATGCTTGTCCCATCAATGGTGTGGAGGAAAAATGTTGGAGTATACTTCATAGAGATGACGCTGAACCCTGTGCTTTAACGTGCAGAGTTACACTCTGGCGTGAAGCCTGAACCGGTAAGGTCTAAAGTGTTCATTACAGGAACGCTTGTCCCATCAACAGTGTGGAGGAAAAATGATGGAGTATACTTCATAGAGATGATGCCGAACCTTGTGCTTTAACGTGCAGGGGTACCCCACAGCACTCTGGCTTGAAGGCTGAACCGGTAAGGACTAAAGTGTTAATTGCAGGAACGCTTGTCCCATCAACAGTGTGGAGGAAAAATGTTGGAGTATACTTCATAGAGATGATGCTGAGCCTTGTGCTTTAACGTGCAGGGGTACTCCACAGCACTCTGGCTTGAAGCCTGAACCGGTAAAGACTAAAGTATTCTTTGCAGGAGGAACGCTTTTCCTATCAAGGGTGTGAAGGAAAAATGTTGGAGTATACTTCATAGAGATGATGCTGAGCCTTGTGCTTTAACGTGCAGGGGTACTCCACAGCACTCTGGCTTGAAGCCTGAACCGGTAAAGACTAAAGTATTCTTTGCAGGAGGAACGCTTTTCCCATCAAGGGTGTGAAGGAAAAATGTTGGAGTATACTTCATAGAGATGATGCTGAGCCTTGTGCTTTAACGTGCAGGGGTACTCCACAGCACTCTGGCTTAAAGCCTGAAACGGTAAGGATTGACAAATTCTTTGCAGAAATCATTGCCGTATGACTGTATGGAAAGTTGCTTGATTGGATATGCTTTAACTTGCAGAACACACTGGCTTGAATCCTGAACCGTAATTTGGAGCGTTCATGATAACACACCGCATGGAGGAGTACTTTTTCATTGTATAACTCCAATTTAGGCGAAGATTTACTGTAGAAGTATTCTACAACGCAATGGCATGAAGCCTCAACCGCTTATCTTCAAAACAAAAGTCTCGTACATATCTGTATTAATAAGATCAAGCCCTCTGTACTGCAACAATAAACTATATAGTAAATAGTGATGACAGCAAGAACAGGTAACAAGTCCGATAACACTACAAATAGCACTAACAGTCCCGAACCCTCTGTACAAACAATAACAAATTTGCCACACAAACAACGACCCTAATTGACACAAATAAAGTTAAAAGTCAAATGACAACGTTTGATTCGATTATGTTTCAGCTAATTAGATAAAATTTGAGACAGGCACCTTTCTTAACGAGACGCCTTCCATTCAAATATTTATTCTTACATTTTACGAAATTCCCTTTCTAGAAATTTCGAATTAGCCTTGCTTGTGAGAGTAACGAGGTAGTATACTCTAGTGAATTTGAATGTAAATAATTATTATAATAAGATGTTGCTTGGCTGGCTGAGAGTTGAACTGAATTACAAACATGAAATAAATTTACAGTTAAATATACAAAATGCAATAAATACCTTCACGTGGGAGGAATTCTAATATGAATTGACTGATGCGATATTTTAAGTAGATCTTTTACTATTCATTAAGAAACTATGTGAATGGTAGCAAATGATAGACGTCGTATTAAGATCAGTGACACAAATTATAACAATATCATCTATCGATGAAATATAGACTCATACGAATAATGTACTATCACCACAAACATGCCGAGCTGTTACAAAAGTTACGTTAGAAAAATTACAATTTTTTTTTTAATAATCCCATAATCTCTAGATTACGAACTACTACTACCAGATACTACTACTAAACTTTAACAGTTGGACCCTGTTCCTATGAACTACGAAATGCATAGTTTAACCGATACGTATCGTTCAACGATCAACGAGCGGTTATAATCAACCAAATGGTAGTTATGTTAACGCCACGTTTATTATAATACTTACGCCTATTAGGATATTGTACTGTCCTTAAGTAAAACGACTCGTTTTATTTTTATAGGAATTGCAATACTCAAAATGCAAGTAAAATATAGGTACCATTACCCCAAGCAAACAAAATCTTTATTAAAATTGTGTCAAGTCCGTTAATAAAATCTCCACGCAAACAATACTCAGGATTTGAAAGCAAAGCATTTTCTTAAAATAAAATTTTTCAACAGACGGTGACGCTGGATGACGAAGATCGCGTGGTGGTGGCCGTGTTGGCTCCCAGGGTGTCTGATGGGACGCGCTGCAGGCCGGGCAGCTTGGATATGTGCATTGATGGACGATGTCAGGTATAGTCCCTCTAATATACGAATAAATGTTTTGTAACATAAAATATAAATCAAAAATGCTAAAGCAGGCAAGCGCGGCATGCGGTTCACCTGATGTTAAGCGACTGACCACAGCCCATGAACATCAACAACATCAAAGTTTCGTAGATGTTTGAGAGGATTAATGATGGGAAATGGGGAGAAGAGCAGAATAGGATGTATTTATAAGAATAGGATAAAAATACAGGCCTCCGTTCATCGTACGAAACACAGTGCAATACTGATCTTACTTCTCTGATCTTACTGATCTGACTTCACCGATAATCTTGCCGATCTTCTGGCGTGGTAATTACACCGGTGAGAGCTTGCCCAGATCGTGCAATGCTCGGCTCCCACTCTTTTTTGCTGAAGATGTTATGCAGCAGAATTACCCTCTGTCGCCTCTTACAACACCTACGGGTAGAAATAACGTGGCGTCAAATAAATATAGAAATGAAAGTAAATTTCTTTATTTGTGATCTTTTTATGATTTATGTGCTTGAGGAAAAGAAGTAATTTACATATTCAATTTAAAGATTAATTGATAAATCTTCTTGAATGCGAAAAGAATATAGGCTACCTTTTACACCAAAAAACCGTAATATTCCTTGCTTTCCGCGAATTTTCGATCCCCTTTCTAAAACCTTTGCAGGCTTGAACACTTATAACCTCCGTCAGTACAAAACATCAATCACGTACGTCGTACATACTACAGCGTACATCGAACATTACCAAAAACTACACATTTACCGCCAACACACCCTTTTAGTCTGAACCTCAGATGAATAAAAAACCATATCCTTACAAATCTCATTGTAAGCCAAAACCGACAGGCAATTTTAAACAGAACGAAACTACTTCGAGAAGGAACACCAGACACGCCCTTCCACTAAAATTACCCTTGTTTACGACAAAACGCGTGTTTTCCAGCTCAAGGGAAATAAATATGGCAACCCTCTCGAATAACTTCCGATATGACACTTGAATATTTTATCAGGCCCGTTATATGATCGTATAAATTTGATAGCGCCTTTAAGGATTCGGATGAGAGCTGGTTTTTATCTTGGTGTTTAATGAACTGACAACTCCTTTTATAAAATATCTGCTGATGCTAAAACGTCAATTTTGTAACTTTGAATTTTTGGTTATATGAAATACTAGCTGATTCGCTCCCTTAGGATGCGCGTAGGATAATGTTATATATATAGCCTATAAAAATAGCCTACGTTACTCGGGGATATTGTAGCCACAGAACATTAAAACCTCTTTTAATGTTCTGCGACTGTAGCTTTCGAATGGTGAAAGAACTATTAAAATCTGACCAATATTTTTAGAGCCTATCCATCACAAACAAACAAACAAAGTTTTCTTATTTATTATATTCGTGTAGATTGAAAGATGTATCTAAGTTTAATTGTTTTATTATTAGCACAACAAAAACTTGTATCTAGAAGAAAAGCAAGCGTGGTAATGTAAAGAGGGAAAATAGGATTCGTAATGTTTTCATAATGGGAAAGAGGGGAAAAATAGGGAGGTAATGCAGTACAGGTGTTCAGTTCCCATGCATTAGGTGAATTTCATTCAAAATGAATTCTTGGACCAATTTGTACCTGCTGAAAATATCTTTTGAAATTAATGAATTAAACGATTTTCATACAAAGCTAAATTCATTTTATTTGTTGTTTGAAGGATGAGTACGTTAACAGTATTCAAATTATTCCCAATAATATAAATTATACAGAAAGAAATTACATTGTGATTTGTGTGTTTACTGATATTGTGTATACCTCCCTTTGTTATACCAACATTTACAAACATATTATACAATTAAAAAAAAGAAGGGGTGGAAGAGAAAAGTAAAATAGATAAGTTCACTAAATTAGGTTGGCGTGTTTTGAAATATTTACACATACTGTGTTGTGAAATCATTCATATATTTGACGACCATATATTTGGCGCAGTGGATGTAGCAATGGTCTATTGCGCGGTGCGCCCGAGGGTGTGGGTTCCCCACGAGTATAAAATTATTATGTGATGAATTTTCTATTTTTTTTCTGTGTAAATTTATTCTGTGTTAATTATTTATCTATAGTAAGTATGTATTTACAAAAAGAGTACGTTTTAGTATGTCTATCAGTTATCTAGTTCCCATAGTACAAGCTTTGCTTAGTTTGGGACTAGATGGCGTTGTGTTAAATGTCCAGGAATATTTCTTTATTTATTTAGACCAAATGCTTTTTATTTGGAGATTGTTTGTCATAAGAGGATTATTCAAAATCAAACTGTCTAAAGAACATATTGCGCGGTATATTTAACTTATACCTAAAAGTACTTTTGGAAAATTTTTATTTTCACGTTCCTGGGTGTCCCCCACGACATCCATGTCCATTTTTTAATTTACAAGTTTTAAAACGAATCTTGGTAAAAATTCTCCAACTGAGCGAATGTCCCGATTATATAATTACTATTCGAAGCTGTCTCAAAACATGGACATCGATGCTTAACATTTAACCTATAACCTATATCTATTTTATATTATTAACATTACTTTAACTTTTTAACATCAAACTATGTTACTCTTTAGAATATAATAGAATAGAATAACTTTTTATTGTACTAAAATGTGCATAAAAATAACACAGTATCAAATTACAAACTAGGAATGTACAATAGGCGGCCTCATCGCTATAAAGCGATTTCTACCAGCCAACCTAAGGGTCTAGGAAAGGAAAGTAATAATAATAATGCAGGTGGTGCAATCAACAAGAAGGTATGTGAGTAGAAGAAACGCTGGAAGTTTAAGTATAAACACAAAACATAGATATATAAAAAAAGATATATAAATAAGTACATTAGTTTGTATCTATATTTTGTTTAATGATGTGTAGCCCTATAAATGATATGCATACTTAGTTAAGATATATCTTTGTTATAATATTATGACTAGTTTTAGTTTGCAATTGTTGGGTTTCCAATAAATATCTAAAAGTATGTCAGGGGTTACAAAGGAAAACAAAAGAGAACAAAGATTTACCTTTGACACGGGTCCGATCAGTAGAGTTGGGGAACTTCGGGGATCTAAAGTTTGATCTTACTTGTTGTAATGCCTTCATTTCAATAGTTTTGTTTGTGACGTGGATTCGTTTTAAAATCTTTTAGGAATGTTTGGATTGTGTAGAAGTTGTGCTATGATACCCTTCTTTGCAATAAAATTAAGTATTGCAGATCTATAATCTAATATATTTAAATTGTGATGTCTCAGATACAGAGAAAATACAAAACGTACCATGATTTTTTGAATTTGTATTTGTTTCTTTGGCGTCACTCACGTCTTTGGCGCACCCCATCTGCATTTTACTTTATAATCTGAGTATTATGTAAAAACACAAAATAAATCGTTTTATATTGTATATGTTGTTATAAATTATATACGAATATTTTGTACATTCTCGGATTGTAAGATCAGAGTTCGAAAGGCGATTCCAAATAGGCAAATTACGTCAAGAATATCTAAATATACTGTTAGGTTTTTAATCAAATATTCACTAATTTTGATTGTTCGTTTGTTTGCACTAAATATATAGACTCCAAAAGTACTGTATAGAATTGAAAAAAATATTTATGTTTTATATATACTATTATATATATACTATGATAAAATTAAACTGCATTCTATCAGTCAGCGCAAATAAAGAAAACAAAATACATCAATATATATCTATGCAAGCTTATTACCTCAACACCCGATACTTTAAACACAACCACTATATAATATCATATATTGCTATTCTACCCATACCCAAAGCCTTAATCTTCATATCTTACGATTATCGAGATCCAATCCTACGCACGTGCTCATTGTAAACAATGCCCGTAAGATTATGGTCAGCTTACGTGCCTCATACACAAACAATAATAAATTTATTAACGGTACATAGGACATTTTTATATGCCTAGAGTTACGAGCCTTGGCGTACGATCACGACGGTTAAGTATTTTATACTTAATTTCTCAAAAACTACAGAAACTGTAGACTAATTGTTACTGAATAATGATTCTTGTTTTTTTTTGTCTTACAAACGTGTTAAAATATTAACAACTAGCTTTCCGCCCGCGGCTTCGCACGCGTGGGCTACTAATTTCTAAGGCGCAAGGCTTCTAGGCGCAAAACAAAAGTGTAAAAAAATGACGGTCGCAGGACCGCTGATATATGCGCA
>LQNK01000724.1:122795-151470 GCA_001586405.1 Phoebis sennae
AATAGACAATGAGAACTTAATATCTAAAATCAATTGTTTTTGAATTTCATAAGTGAAAGATATATAAGTCATATAAATTTTATATCTAGCCACGTGGTTTCCCCACATACCTTCTGATCCCGAGGCAACTCCCAGATTAAAAGTAACCATTAAATTATTCTGAACCCTTACCTATATGAATACCAAATTTCATCAAAATCAGTTCAGTACATTTTGTGCGAACAAGAACAAACATACATACATCCTTACAAAATTTCTCATTTATTATATAAGTAGGATACTCGTATTTTAGAAAAATACCCACCAGTTTATTTTTTACTATTACTTCGCGAACTTAAAATATTAAAGTTACATTTGACATTTCAGCGTAGCACTATTACTCATGTTCCCTAATAAAACTTTTTGAACACAATCGTACAAAATCACAAATTACCTCCGGAAATTGCACTCCTCAACCTTGTTACGACTGTACAATGGAACATCTCAGGGAGGCCATAAATTAATTTCTTACTAACATTAATCAGTGCCATAAAACCAGCCACTTTGGGCCGATGCTTCATTAACTATTGAAAAGGGTTCAAATGTTTGACATTTTATGTTATTGTATCACAAATTATTAGAATTGGAGAGAGCATTATATTAGAACTGTTTATGTCGACTAGCATTAAAGTATTTTTAAATCAATACTTCTATCGTTTTAGACTACTGGCGTTTAACCTGGGCTTCGTTTGAAATGTCCCTTTTTTAATGGATATTTATAGTTATGACCAAATTTCAATTGATGTATAAGCCTTTTACTATTTAAGAAACAGTTCGGCTATTTTAGAGACAAATATATACGTTAACAGTCCAAATCTTATGTTCTCCCAACCAGGAACCAAAACCAGGAATTTTTGTATCGCTCCTACAATGCCACACATTACCCTATAGTATAATTGTAATACCGTTCAATGATAATCTCAGTATGCCATAAATTAATTTCTTACTAACATTAATCAGTGCCATAAAATCAGCCACGGGTCCCGTCCGTCGACGATGCTTCATTAACTATTGAAAAAGGTTCAAATGTTTGACATTTTATGTTATTGTATCACAAATTATATTAGAAATGTTTCTCCACTAGCACAAAAGTATTTTTAATTTAATAAAATTGTTTTGGTATCACAAATTATGTCACAACTGTTCATCTCCACTATCGTTAAAGGATTTTTAAATCAATACTTCTATCGATTTATGCCCAGTTCCTATGAAAATAAAACGAGTCGTTTTACTTACAGACGCACGGTACAATATCCTACTAGACGTATGTCAGAAGCGTTTCTATAATAAACGTGACGTTATCATAACTACCAAAATTTGGTTCTGATTGGTTGATTAGAACCGCCCGTTATGGAAACCATTCGTTTGTATTATACTATGACGTCCCGTCGTTTATAGGAACCGGAATTAGACTACTGGCGTTTAACCGCGGCTTTCTTTGCAATGTTCCTATTTAATGGATATTTATCGTTATGGCCAAATTACAATTGATGTATAAGCCTTTTTAGACTAAATACTGAAGTACTATTTGAGAAACAGTTAGGCTATTTTTGGCCATAAATTAATTTCTTACTAACATTAATCAGTGCCATAAGACCAGCTTTTCGACCAGCTTCTGTCCGTCGACGCTTCATTAACTATTGAAGAGGGTTCAAATGTTTCTAACTCGATTTTGAGCTGAACGTTTGATGTTATTGTATCGAAACTATAATGGAATTATTGAGGTTAATACAAAGATAATCTTAATGGAAAACTTAACGTTTAAGTGGTAAGTAGGTAGAACTTTCTATGCTTAGCAAATCTAAAATGTTTGGATTTTAATTAAATGAAAAAGAAATTGTTTAAACTATTGACTGAATAAATACACAACTATGTAATAGACTATTCTATGATATTGTTTTTTCTAGCTGAGTTCCGCGGTTTCACATGCGTGTATATCCCGTTTCCGTAGGATTTTCGGGAAAAAAACTATCCTTTGTCTTTTCTAGAGTTCCAAAAAATCTGTGCAAAATTTCACCCAAATCGATCCTGTAGTTTCAGAGCCTATTCAATATAAACAAATAAACATACAAATCTTTCCCCTTTATAATCTTAGTATAGATAATGGATGAACATTTCAATACACAAGTTTTCAAATCATAACATTGCAATAGTCTTTTTATGCAAAGCGTGTACAGCAACTTTCATTAAAAAAACTTATTTAGATAAACCCATAGACTTTGGAGCTGAAAAGCCAGGCAAATAACATCAAAAATCATTCTTATATTTCGACATAATTGGTGATGTTTGATCACAACAACAACTTGTCGCATTAAGTAAAATGTGACTTGTTGTTTATATATTACAAGTATGTTCTTAAAATAGCATGTCAAAGAGATTTTTTATGCTTTAAACATTTTTAATTTCTCGAGCTAATTTCATTAAAACATTTTCATTATATTTATATTTTCTTAACTGCAACACTTAGGAAGCAATAATCCTGTTTTCTTATCCTTATATTTAAAAGTTCTGTCTCTAGCTATTCGCTCATTACCATTCCAACAATATAAATAGACTAGATGTGACTAGTTTAAATTAATTTTATTCAAAACCTCATTAGCTTAAAAATAGGGATAAAACCGACTCATCTTTAAAATACATTAAGAAATTATATGACAGTAGAAATTGTAAATGAATTTGAATTTGCGTTCGATTACTACAATTGCAATCTACGTAATAGAAATCAAGTTATAAGCGCAGTCTTCATTGTTATCAACATACTTCTCAGTTGAAATCATATTTTAAAATAAATGTTACTAAACTTACAATATATACTTTATAGATAAATTCATCCACGAAGACCAACTCTTCTTCTCAATCGTTGACAGTATATGTATGCAAGCTTCCGCTTGTGTGAAGTTTTATAAATACATACGCACTTATTACCCATGTGTGAACACGCACACTTAAATAAATAGACTAATCAGGACAAAGTATTGCGATCATAGTAAAATATTTCCAAATTCAAAAACTGATTGGGCGCGTCGTCGTGGATAGCACTATCTATACAAGAATAAATACTGAATGCCGAATTTTTTTATCAAAAAGGATACTTTTGTTATTCATTTTCTTATTCAGTTTCATCTTAGTATTGAGTTAAAGACTTTTTTACATTATTTATTAGTAAACATATTTAATTACAACCAGTCTTCATCTTAGTCTCATAAATTAAACCGTATTTTCCATTGTACAGGTGTACTAATATGCATTTTTAAAATAGCGAATTTCTTAACACGTAATTTTTCAAAGTCGTTTCCAGTGCACGTACCTCCCACAGTAATTTTGTTTCCAAGAGCCCCTAATAGCAGTTTAAACACTGCAGGTTTTCATTCCCTCTTGTAGAAACTTAACTATCTAGAATAATTTAGTCTGTTTAAAAGAGTAATATTATAGTAATTTTGTATTAAACATGGACGGTTGTGCAGGTAAAAGGAAATGGGATGTATCATGTTATAGTTTTATATTTTCTGAGGTGGTTGGGAAAAATAGTTTTGTTCCTTTTTATTTAAACAAATTTAAAGAACATTAATATAGTTTTCGCAATTCTGTACTCGAGTCATAAATAGTTCATGGACAGTACAGTTTAGTATTGATTTCACTTTAGTAGTACATGGTCGAAAACCTGAATTATTACAGCTTTTTTGATCGAGCGTAGCTAGGCCTCAGTTTCGGGATTGTATGTTATGCTTGTATTGTATGTATATTTCTATGTGAGATACGGTATATATAAGTCTGACACATAATGTGTTTGTTTGGTGGTTTGGGCAAAACAATGCATGTGTTCAAAGATCGGAAAGGCAGAATCGGAAAAGTGTTAAGCGGGGGAGGCGTCAAATTGAGGAGGTTATAGATTGAGAGAGAGAGATCGGCACGAGCCACTAGTTATTCTAGATCATATATAAATGAAAGGCATGACGCCATATTGAATGGAACAAATTCGACATTCGGGCCTTCAAGAGACTAGCCTATGTCCATCAAAGGCCGATAAAGCACCAGCTTCAGTGTTTTGGGTGTTCCTGGGCGGTAGTGATCATTTAACGTCACATGCTCCTTTGCTTGCTCTGCGATAAAAATACGCTAAAATGCTTCTGCATTCCATACCCTCCTTCAACTAAACCGACAGCGCAACATCAATCAGGCGACAGACAGGTTTATAGGTGACCTAAAACATCCTGGATTTAGTCTGTTACTGATATTTTTGCGAGAATTCATTCCAAGAATTCGTAAATCATTTGAATATTAATGTGAGAAATGAACAATGCCGTGACTTATTAATCATGTAAATTAATGTTTCCTTTTCATAAATATTAATAAAATTCTGTCGATATTAAAGAGTCGAAAAGTGCCTATTTAAATATGGCGTATATACACAAAGTGTGTTGCCAAAATCTATGAAAAAAAATTGAAAATTGTGGCTATAGAATGTGACGAACCCTGGGTCCCATGGAACTAGATAATTTATATTATGTATTGTTACCTCTTGATGGAACTGCATCTTGATTGATTTGTACGCCGCCCATGAACACCCGAAACACCAGGAGTGTCGCAGGTGCTTTGCCGGCCTTTAATGGACATATACGCTCGTCTCTTGAAGGCCCCGATGTCGAACTTGTTCGGAACTGTGTGAGATAACTTATTATTAATTATATTTTTGTATATACAGGTTACAAAATGTCCCTAGCCGTATGCCGAGACCGCCTGACCGGGTTGGATGCGCCGGAGCAACTGTGTGATGGGTCCAGCAAACCCTTATCTTCCGTGGTGCGGTGTAACACACACCCGTGTCCTTTCAAGTGAGTACAGAAATAATCTGTGACGCAAATAGATTTAACGAAAACATAATTAAATAATAATAAGTTTGGCCTCTCAGCCGGAGTTTATTTCAACACGCCGCCGCCAGGCGAGATAAGCTACATAATAATAATTATTTGCTATTAAATGCCTTTTATTGTAAAAAATAGCTGTCCATGGTTTTTTTTACGAAGGAATAACTGTTTTTGGTCATAGCCTATCCATTTTACTACGAAAATAGTTAACCCATCCATTTTTAGACAAGTAAAGTTAAGGTTAGTCTTTACTAACCAATAATAATTTTTGTATGTGTACATAATGTTAATTTGGAGTCAAAAAGACGTCATCCCCATTGGTGCCATAAAAAAAATAAAGAGTACAATACAATTCTTAGAATATTTACGTTTATTAATGATCTCACTGAATGTAAACTCTTAATTTCACAAATTAATACTGAATATTATTAAAAAATTCTCACAGATGGTACGTTGGTGAATGGTCTTCGTGCAGCGTGACCTGCGGAGGGGGGGTTCGAACCCGGCGAGTGCTCTGCGCGAGATCCGCCAATGTGACCAGAACTGATACTTATGATCCAGGTATATAATGTTTTTAGAAATAGTTAATTATTAGTTAATGCATACGTAGAATTGCTGGCAACAACTAGCGGCGAAGAGCTGTAGAGCTAACTCAGTGACGTGCTTTTGGAGAGGATTAAGCTCAAGAGTGGGCGAATATGGGCTGAAGAGAGAGTTACTTATCTCTCCTTTATACTAGCTATCCGCCCGCTTATATATACTCACATAGATAAATGAATGTGAAAGAAACACCAAAAATTTTTATTTATAAAAACTGTTTTTACAATTATGAGCACAAAACAAACTTAATTAATAAATATCTATGAAAAAGACCGACTAAAGTATCTATGAAAAAAATCAATCCCTCGCCTCCTTTGTTGATTTGCAAGAGACACTAACGTATCCACTGCGCTAAACGAGCTGTCTCTTGTGTCAATAAAGTTTTTATTTATTTAATACTTTCTTTCAGAATCAAGCTCGGAGCCGGGTTGTGTGTCCCCAGCGCCGAGATCTACACAACCCTGTAATGAGCAGGAGTGTCCCAGCTGGCTGGCCGGACCTTGGTCTGGGGTAAGTTAAATAATTTATTATTCCTACTACCTACTAACAGGGGTAACGTCAGCCTATGAGCTAGGATATGGGGGACAAGTTGATCAGCCTAAAAGGGGGTCACAGAGGGGTGAGGAATGGAGAGGGGGTGGGGGTAAAATATAGAAATTTGCTCTCTAATGTACCTAAAATTGTACATTTTTCCCTTCCCCCTGGACACCCTTGCTTACTAATATTATTTGGGTGTTTGGATGTTTGTAAATCAAGCCGCAACCTATGACTAGATTTGATGAAATTTCGTAGATGGATTTGCTATTCGGTGGATTAGGTTATAGGCTTTTATTGATCTCCGTAGTAAAATTTATAACTCAACTAGTAAAATTTATAACCATTACTAGCTGCTAGCAACTTCGTACTGACGTTTTTTTATTCATTTGTGTGCGAAAAATAACAAAATTTACCCACTCCAAAGTCAAAGTTAATACTTTGTATTTTATTTATGAGGGCAAAATATATAAAAAAATAATGTTTGACTGACCAGGATTGCCAACATTACGGACTTTCACGAATAGATTTAACTGGACTTCATTATATAATGAGCGGAAAATTATTCATAAACTTTAAACTAAATCTAGTCTATTCCGTTAATATTAATTTTCTAATAGAGTCTTGATCAGAGTAAAAAATGAAGAACGAACATAGATGATAAATAAGTATAGAGCACGAGTATGCGAGTATGAAACGAAGATACATATATAGAACACAGAATATAAATAAGTATAGAGCATGCAATTGAACACTATTAATTGAATATCATAGTTAGACAATGGTCTAAGGCGCCGAAGGATACGGGTTCGATCCCGACGAGTAGAAAATATCAAAATATAATGTAACGAACATTGTCATTTTCTACTGACCGAGTGTCTATCTATCTATAGTATGTATGTATTCACAAAAAAAGGTGTCTAAATATGTCTATCAGTTATCTAGTTTCCATAGTACAAGCTTTGCTTAGTTTGGGACTAGATATCGTAGTATTAAATGTCCCAGAATATTGATTATTATTTATAGACAAGTAATGATTTATCTAATATTTGATATTTATACTAAAAGATTAATATTATAAATGTGAATAGTTTGTTTAATTATAAAAATATATACAGTCAATGAAAAATATGTATTACGCTCTATACCTCTTCATCCTCTAAAACAAAGACCCTTCGCGTTACAAGTAATAAAAGTTTCATATGTATATCAGCAAGTATTGCGTCTAAGACGCTGTAATACCTCTTTGTGCGAACTCAACAAAGGCTGCATTTCTTTAATTATTTCCATCGAGAGTTTAAAAGTTTTTATTGTGCACGCTTCAATAGGCCAAGATTCTGTTTTCTTCGTTGTTGAAAGGCTTTTTAAGCCTGTTTTAAATGGAGCAATATGCATAATGGATTGATTGCATGGATTTCAATTGCGTTTGTGTTATTGGTATTTTGCTGTATTGTGTATTTTTTTATATATTGTTTTTATTTGTTTCTGTTTTGTCATTGAATCTGATTTGATTTAAATACTTTATAAATTCTATGTACTTCAAAAAAGCGATCACCGCCGATTTCTCATTAAATGTTACTATTAATTTTTTTCTGTTTTTCGTAATGTAAATATTTTGAATATTGAATAAAATTTATTATATTATTTATAAATTCATAAATTATATCTCAAAATGTCGTCGCTGTAATTTTACCATGCTGTGAAGTGTTAGAAACATCGGGTTAAATAATAACCTATAATAAACAGTGTTTAATCTATTAGAAAGTACTTTATTATATGTTACAATCATCATGTCCTGCTAAGCACAAATAAGTTATTTTTGTTCTCGTCCATGAAACAGATGACCGTTTTGTAGCTGACTGCAAAGCTTTACCTGTACCAGTTTCGCAAAATTTGGAAACTAAAAGACAGTTTTTATTTATAGGAGCTTTCCCAAATGGGATTTAGACAGGATTATTTTGGGAACTAGTTTCAATTATAAGTGTATTTTTAATTTTGTGTTTTACATAGATGGGATTCTATAAAAGCTGTTTCAAAAAACTCAAAAAAAGTCACACTCTGAAAAAATATTACTTATAAGAATATAAGTAACTGTAAGAATTGTCGGTGCAATCGATAAATAATTTCAATTCAGTGGGAGGAAATAAGAATTTTAACAATAGCTTTAGGGCCAAATCTTGAAAATATAAACGACTCAAAACATGTTTATCGTATATATTTTTAAATGAACTTACAATTCAACATTATGTCTATTTAACTTATGACAAAACAAGCTGCTGTCCGCGGCTTCGTTTGCGTAAAATTAATTACCTGTGAATCTTCAATTAAAAGTATTCTATTACCTTATTCAAATAATATGATAACTGTATACGAAATAATATCATCAAAATCTAAATAAAATATTTCCATTGTACAAGCTTTGCTGAGTTTGGTACTAGATGGCGTAGTGTTATTTATATATTTTTTTAGTGCTCAGTTTCCTGTGGCGAAGGGGTACAAGTCCGCGGGGTAGAATGTACCCCCGCGGGGGGTATGTGCGACCCGGCTACGAGACCAGAAATCTCCAGAGCTTGTTCTACGGGTATCAGCTGCCCGGCGTATCGAGAGGCTGAGGATCCTGAGGTATGTGCCTTTTCTGTACGTAAAATAGATTTTGATGTAAAATCTTTTTAAAATGGAAAAAGGTAACGGTACCGGCTTGCCTTGGACAAAAAAGTATACAACACACCAACGAAAGATACCAACTTTGATCAGATTTCAAAGATAAAATAAAATTATTTTATTTTTAATGTGAAGAAGTCGGTTTTATTTTTGGCAAAAAGTAATTATATTAGTTAGGGCGTGGGTTTGATTTTCACAAGTAGAAAATTATGATGTGATGAATATTGTAATTTTCTCGCGATGTTGATCTGCGCGGTTTCGCTCCCATAGCATAATATTGCGTATAAAATATATGTTACTTATGTCGTAGCTTTCGAATGGTGAAAGAAATTTAAAATCGGTCCAGTAGTTTCTGAACCTAAGGAATACCTTACATCTCAACAAACAAATAAACAAACAAACAAAGAAACAGAATTTCCCTCTTCATAATATAATTTATTTATTAAAAACTTAGATCTATCTAAATCGAAAAATGTATATCTAGTTATCTACGATGTATACACCAATTACAGGTAAGTACAAAAAAGAAAAACTTATATTATTACTTATATTATAATTATAGATAATTGACTTTCCTCATAGGATGACATAGAGGACCTGCTCCCCGGCGTGGTGTACCACACGCAGCCGCTGATCCAGCCCTATCCGCCGCCCGCGCGGGCGGAGCAGCTGATCGGCGAGCCCGACGTGCCCGTGGAAGCCACGTAAGTGCTGTGCCGTTTTTGATGTTAGGTGACACTGAAGACATTGTAAAAAAAATAAATAAAAAAAATACATTTATTGCACAAAAGATGATATAATTAATAAAGATTACATAAAAGATGAAATGAAAAAAAAATAACAAAAATACATTTATTACTTTAAGTTGCAAGATTCAGAAGCATTAATCGTTTGGCACTTAAAGTATCCAATAGTAAAATATTTTTATTATATTTTTGGAAAAAACAGATTTTAATTACGTATTATAAAGTTACTTTAAAAACAGTATTAATTTTTAAACGTGTTTTTTTATTTGGACAAACATTTTAATCACGTATTCTTAAGTTAAAAATAAGCTTCAAGTAACTAATATACTTTTATTTCAGGCATAAAAAATTAATTTATTATTTTAATCGCTTATTATCAAGTTAAGTTAAAAACAAGTATATAATTTTAAACCTCCAACCAAAGATATATCTCCAACAGAAACTTTCATTTTTCAGGATGAATCGTACAAAAAATTCGAATTATATTATCAGCATAAACTAAATGATTTTTTTTTTAATTTGGTGAAAAACAAATTTTTACTTCTCAATTCCACGAAATCGAGAAGTCAAACTCTTTTTTTCCCCATATAGAAATGATTAACAATTCCATCAACATAAAAACGCAAAGTATAAAGTATAAAATAATATTGGTTCTATAATACCTTTTTCAGTAGCTAATAATAACTTTTTTTTAAATCATTTAAAAATATGGTGAAATGTAATAAAATAAAAAAATAAATAAATTTTTAAATATTGGTTATCGGTCCATTTTCGCTGTAATTATAGTTTCCTAGTATCAACATAAAATAAAGTATAATATGTTATTGTTATACATATAAAAAAAATTAATGGATTATCGTTTACTTACAGAGCATCTTACCTGTATCCTTAAATCATAGATTTAACTATGAATGTTACAAAATCTTTAGAACGCCACACAAAATATACGATCGCTATTACAATTGAATACCTTAATCAAATTTTAACTACGAACTATAGCGAAACAGGAAATTTTTGAAGGATTTTATTATACAACACAAGTCTACATGAAGTTTTATCTCAAATTTTTTATACACAAAAAAAACCATTTATTGAAAAAATAAAAATCCTTAACAATAAAAGAAAGAAACTAAATATCGAGCTTTTCGTCAATCACTGTTCCTACCTAGTGTTTCTGTTTCATGTTCTACAAAGCAATTGTTTTTCGATAAAATCTTGTCAAAACATATTGTCGTTAAAATCTTCTGTGCCTTTATTCTGTGATACAAAAGACAAGCAATATGTCTTCCACAATTTATCTTTTACGATGTACGACATGTAAAGATAAAGATATGTCTTCTTGTGTTACTTGTTGTCGAAATTGTCTCTCACGTAGGAGAACATGTCAAACATAAGTATGGTAATGGTTATGTAGCTTTTGTGACAGTAATTATAAACATGGTGGAAATAAAGATTAGAGGCTTCTTACGCTTACTTGAAAATGCGTATGTAGGGTTTGAATCAAAATTGTTTCGTATTGAGAGGGTGTATTCCAAATTGTTTTTCTATATTTAACACTAGATGGAGGATAATTTTTGAAAAGTTGTTTTGCTATATGTAACACTAAATGGATAATTTTTGAAAAATTGTTTTGCTATATTTCACACTAGATTGATAATTTTTTAAAAATTGTTTTTCTGTATTTGCTAGATGGATATTTTTTGGAAAATGGTTTTATTATTGATTTAAAAATTGCTTACCATACCATATAGTCAAAGCTTGTTGAACAGTTTTTGACAGATTGTTTTTAGAGTAAAGTGTTGGAATATGAAAAAAATACCCGCGTTAAAATAAACACAAAAAAATACTAGATAAAAAAAACTGCCTCTTAAAAAAAGTTTTTATTGTTATGTTAACTATTTTGGAAGTTAATATTTTTGTTTTGTTTTATTAATATTGCGTAATTATGTAATGTTAATTTATGTAATTGATGTTAACCGTTTTAATTGAATAAATAAATATATAATAGAATCAATAAAAAAATAGTACACAATGTCTTCAGTGTTACTGTGTCGCGTGATAATCCTAAACTAGAATAAGATTAAAATTTCCTATTGTGTTGTTAATGACCTAACCTAATCTTATATCGAGTGAAATAATGTAGACTAATGAGAATAATTACTGAAAATTATAAAAGCGTCCTTGTGGAGACAGTTCTGCTTCTTTGTTTTTAGGTTTATAATAAAATAAATGAATTTTGTAACGCTTTTAAATAAAAGTTATACAATAATAAAAAAATGTAGACATATTTGAAAGATTTAAGAGGTTCAGATTCATACTATGTACTACTTTATGTACAGCGTTTATTAATATTTCGTAATCAAATTATTACAAACTAGTCACACCCTGCGGTTTCACCCGCGTAACTTCTGGTATCTTAGCAACTCCGGGATTAAAATAAGCCTATATGTTTTTCTGAACCCTTAGCTAAATGTATACTAAGTTTCATCATAATCAGCTTAATACTTTTTGCGTGAAAGAGCTACAAACACACAAACATACATCCTCACAAACTTTCGCATTTATACCTGTAGGATAAGTAGGAAATAGGATATAAATTCACTTGAAACTATTGCAAAAACCGTTTACGCGGTGTTACAATTTCACCATAATTATATCACATTCAATGCCCTTTATTTAAATAACAGCTTGTTAATAAAAGTAATTGACACAGTCCTTTACAAACATATTAATTTAAATCACGTATTCCAGGTTTCATTCATGATTTAACATTTTAAGTATTCAATTGTATCATCTCGATTTACTGAAATGAAAAATATTTATGCCCGTCATATTTTAACGGATATTAACTGTCTTCACGAGGTTTAATATGGTAGCAGATAATACTGAAAAACCATAATAATGCATGAATAATTTGATGAAGTACTTTATTTAAATCTGAGACTCGACCTATGAAATGAAATGCCATTTTGATTTCTACCCTTTATTTTGTCTTGTATGTTTCTTATGTCGATATTTTGTACAAAATAAGCATTCACTTGATAAAATTAAATGGTATTTATTTTTTAAATAATAAACTTATCTTATGTTATTTTATTGGAAATGGCTGTGAAATAGAAAAGAATCGTTTTCAGTTACTTATCAACTAATGAGAGGTTAAATTACAAACTGATGTAATTTTTCTTTTAATTAAAATTAAAATAAAAAGTAAATAAATTTAAAAGGGAATTGTAATGGTTTGACAAATAAGTATTCAATAGAAATTTCTGTAATTCGTAAGTCGTTCATGGCATAGTGTTAAGAAACTTATTGTCCAAATGTAAAGATAAATCAATACTAAATTTTCTTTTGATATGTATCAATTAAATCAAAATGGCATGTCTAAGAAGTCCTACAAAGTGTTTGTCCGTGTATTCTGCAATAGCTTAGAGTATTTTGTTATTGTTTTCAGCAATTTCAAAATATTCTTTGCGTGTGGCTGGTTGTATGTAAGGTATTGTACCTTCAACTCCAGTATTTAAAGATTTCACTTTTCGATTCAGAACGACATCACATTTTTACAAGGAATGACATTACCCCCTCATTTTACACAATTCCAATGGCTGTTAGATTTATTTTAACTGTAGCTACTTCATTAATCGATTTCAACGTGTTAATCATCCAAAGAAAATTCTTGTTAAAATCGATTACTGAACTGAAATTCACATTTTTTCCGAATATTAGATCCGATCTAATATATTGTTCTATACTAGCCTAAATGTAACTAACAATCCAAAACACTTAACACAGAAAACTCGACCTGATTCCGTTTTATTTCCTCTGTTATACTGGTCAGTTTCGCGTGTACTTAATCTTCGATTTTTACAAGGACCCTTCATTCTATCACGGACCATTGCTTTCAACTGTACAATTTTCCTTTTATTCTACTCTATGCACTGCACAATAAAGTTTGTTATTCCTTGCACATACTACACCATCTAAAAGTTTATCTTTTTTTGTTTTAGCTTCGAAACACTTTTCCAATACTCCGGGATACTAAACATTTGGCACCGACACTGACACGGCTAAGTTTTACGAAAAGTTTTCTTCACAATGTTTGATTAGATTAGATATTTTTTTCTTAACGTTTCCAGTTTTGCAGGTTCAATTGTTTATACATACAGACATACATCGGTGCACATACTTCTACATATGCCAGCCAAATCTGATTGGTAGTTTTGTAAACGTATGTTCTTCGCCCTGTAACACCTTGCATGTCTAACGTGTGAATGAAATAGCTAATGTTTCAGTACAATAGTTTTTAATAAAATATCCTCTTAAACATCAAGTTTGAAACATAATCAAACTTAAATATATTGCAAATATACATCTAAAATGAAGTGTAAAAAAAATAAGAAAAAAACATTCATGATTCAAAATCTAACAGCAATGGAAATCTATGGAACATTAACAAAACTATAACATCAAAAGATTAATAAAAAAAAATTCCACACAGACTTGATGTTTACCGCCAAAATCACCTTCACACCCATTTCTCAACAAGATTTCCTATTGTAGCTACATCAAAGATGACGATTGGGGACCGTGTAGTGTGACATGCGGGGAAGGATGGAGGAAGAAGGAGGTCCACTGCAAGATCTTTCTAGAATTCAGTAGAACGATCGCGAAACTACCGGACAGTAAATGTATGGGACCCAAACCGACGGAGGAAACTCAGAGATGCGTTATGGAGCCCTGCTCTATGGCTTATGGGACATCGTTTGGGGATTCAAGTGCCCCGTCATATGGAGGAGACAGGTAAATTTTAATGTAATAAAATACTATTTAAAAATGATTTATGCATCTCTCAAGGGAGGTAATCTTGGAGAAATAATAAAGTTCTCAAACCTTTAATTGTGCAAAAAAACTATATATTTGCAAAGCGAATTTTTATTCATACTTTTCTTTATAAAATATGATTAACTTCAAAGATTTTATTTGACGAGACATGCAATCAAGTTATCATTTGTTAAAGTTCAATGCATAATTAAATAAGTCACACTTATATTTTACTTCAGATTTATTTAATAGAAAAAAAATAAAATAATTTGCTTATACTATTCATTTGTCTAACATTACTGCAACATTTAAAAGCTTGTCAAGTACACCATTCTTAAAACATTCTTCAACGACATCATTAATTCGTTTCACAAACACGTTATTATCCTCTTCAGGTATATTTGTAAGATCCATTTCAGAATCAGCATAATTTCCTTTCAAAACACCATCTTCTTGAGAAACCGCTACAACCCTTAATTCAATCAGTGCTATTAATAAACCTAAAGGCTTTAATTCTTCTACATCTTTTACAAATTCTTCTCGTGAATAAACTGTATTTGCTTCTATATCAAATAGAGATAAGAAAGATTCCAAACTATCGTAGTACACGTTAAAAACTTTGTCTAAGTACTCAGATCTAAATTGAGAATCTGTGCATAAATATATGAAATAGATAATATCGGTAATTGGATTAGTGAACCTCATTGTTTGGAAATCTAAAAAGCAAAGGCTAATATCCTTGTCCTGTAACAAGAGAAAAGCAAGTGATTAGAACATAATTAACTAGCTGTTCCGAGCTTCGTTCCCGTAGCATGATGTTGTTATGTAGGATTACAATGGTAAGATTTTTTAATCGGTCAAATAGTTCCGAAGCCTATTCAATTCAAACTAACAAAATATCAAATCTTTCCTCTTAATAATATAAAATAATTAGGTACATATTTTATTGAAGATCAATTTTCACAAAAGAAACACATATTAAAATAAAGAAAAGTCTAGTAGTATATAACCATATGCACGAAAAGAAAAAGTTATGAATATTTTGTATATCTAAATATTTATTTTATTAAATCGCACAATATCGCAACTAAATTATTTAAAAGATATTTTAAAGTAGAATGTAATAAAAAGTAACTAAAAAAACAAACCTTATTTTTAAATAGAATATTATTTATCCAAAAATCTCCATGACAGAGTACATTTGTTTTCTTTGGCTCCAGAAACATACGAAATAATGGTAATAGCTTGGGTTTTATTATCTCCAATTTGTTTTTAATCTCCAGATTGTCAATAGCATTAAGAGACATATCAAAAGAATCACCAAAATAATTTCTCAGTTTGCTTTTGTTTAAAAAACTATCCTGAAACACTAGATCGTTAAAGTTCTTCGTAATCTCATCATACAGTTTACTATTATGTTTCTCGAAAACAAACGATAAAGCATGAAATTTTGCTAGCTCAGAAAATATCAAATTGACTTGTGACAATTCTAATTCATTATTTCTAGCTAACGTTTCATTCACTTCGTATCCCGATACTAATAAATCTTCAAATATTAGAACTTCGTTTCCCTTTTCATTGCTAGAATAAATACATACAGGTAGCACAACACGTTTTGTATCAATAATATCATTCTGTAGTGTTCTAAATGTTTCTATTACATTCGTGTACGCCTCCACTTCTCTATTATGTAATTCACGAAACAATTCCTTCCTTGCCGTGTTAACAAGCGTTTTCACTATCACACTAACACGCCTATCGGTACCGTTTTCTGTTAAAATTACTCGGAATATATTAGCAATGTAACCACTTCCATATAAGTAATCCACGTGATAGCTGAATTCTTTAATATCCATCGAGTCTGCTACATTTTTGATAGCACTATGCAGTTCAACGCAGTTAAATTCATCTGGCTCACTTAAATTTACGTCTAGCGACATTTTTCACGTCTACTGTATAACCAAACATAAACTAATTTAATCTGTTATGCGTTTTAAGATAAGATTGCGGTAAATTCGATATCGGTATTTTTACGATAAGACGACCTAATGCAGCGTATATGAAATTGGTTTTAAATATTTTTTCATTTGATACTTATACTAATTATATCTTAGAAAAACAGAGAATACTTAAGTATAAATGAATTAAGAGCAGATGATCGTGTCGGTTTTATTACACATTAGGGTTTTTCTGAGACTTTTATTAGGTAGAACACGCTATTTCGTAATTAATATTTCATTATATTATCACATTATTATCTACCACCCAGACAAAAAATGCAACAGGGATTTCTTTCAACCATTCATTACGAAGGAAATTGAGTAATTATAAAGTTTCAAGGAATAATTGAAACTTATTCTATTATTAATAGAACTCTAGCAATATCAATAAATTGTAAAACAGAATTCGCTGTAAAATTTCTTTTAAAATGATTTTGTGATGATGCATGCATGCATAATTATGTGTAAGAAACAATTACCTTGTAATGTTTTGGGAATCTGTTAATAACTTACATTTATAAGGGAATAAAAGAAAAAATAAAAATAAAATTGTTTACATTCTTTCAGTAGGTGTATTTGTTCAAGTAATTAAGCGGAAATTGCATATTGATTTTCGAATTTTATAAAACTTAAATATATGAAATAAGATCGACTATTTTATTTTTTTTAATTTACATCCCTACAAAAGTATAATGCGTTAAGACAATACATCAAGCATAATCGTTGTACATCGTTAAACTGTTATTGAAAAAATGTATTTTATTTTTATTGTTACATTTCCTCTTTGTTTATACATGATCAACTGAAATATAACAACAATCGCATTCAACAGGTCTTTAATATTCGGCACTTCAAGTAACATCAGGGTGGCTCCAGGATCTCCTGGTAAATCATATTCCTGGAAGGAAAAAGGATATACTAGTTGTAGTGCTTCTTGCTTGAGTGGAGTGCAGGTATGATATGATTGAGAGAAAATTAATATAAATAAAAATTCGTTAGTTTTTCTTATATACAGAGCGTCTTTAAATTAGTAGTTACGTAAAATGATAAATATAATTTTTTTTATTTCGAAATGACAAAAATTGTGTAAAGATCCATTGTATACAATAAAAAGTTGTTCTAATTTTCTCAATAAGAAATTCTTGGTTAAAGGATTGAAAAGTATAGTTAAAACATCGTTGTAGATTTTACAAAATAAATATACCTTTGCTCTTAATTTTCACTGTTTCATCGAGAGCAAAATATTAAGAACATTTAAATATTTCAAACGCGGTATATTAAACATTATTTTACAAGTTACCTTTAAAAGTATTACAAAGGATTCGAAAAAAAAAACAAGAAAATATTTAAAAAAAAAATTCACAAAATATTATTCAGGCTTCAAATGAACCTCTTACAGGAACTAATAATCCAATGCGTCCGCGACGAAGACGGTAAGAATGCTTCACCGTACATGTGCGACCCGCTCACCAAGCCCGAGAACAGGGTGAGGACGTGCAACGACCACCCGTGTCCACCCAGGTGAGAAAGACAATTTCAAAAACTTTAGGAGAATTTAGAAGAATTGATTCTAATAAAAATATTACTGTTGTTGTGCTGAATTCGTATTTAATAGTTTATTAAGAATTCATTTATCCTCTTCTTGTAAGAATTCAAGTATCCTCTAGTATATCCTCTATTTCATTTATAACGATCTATCTAATGATAGACATTATGAATTATGACTTGCTTGTATTGCTGAATTCGTTCCTCAATTCTGCATCGGTACACTTTAATAGTTTAAGAATTCATTTAACCTCTATTATAAGAATTCATGCATCCTCTATGTCATTTATAACGTTCTATCTAATGATAGACATTATGAATTATGACTTGCTTGTATTGCTGAATTCGTTCCTCAATTCTGAATTGGTACTCTTTAATAGTTTATTAAGAATTCATTTATCCTCTATTATAAGAATTCATGTATCCTCTAATATATCCTCTATTTCATTTATAACGATCTATCTAATGATAGACATTTATTAATATATGTGAAAAATAAAAAAATATACACTGTTTTCAACTTACTAAGAACGATATTCGTTTTTAGTTAATCTCGCCTATTAAAGTAAGCAACATTGTTGTTTGATTTACAATTAGAGATTTCCAATAAAATACAATGTATATTCAAATGAAAGTACTTCATCTATCAATTGTTTTTACGAGATCATTATTCTTCTCGAATGTTCCAATTAATGATTGATTCAATTAGTTCCAATCTATTGCAATTTCGAATATCTAGATAACAAAGTTAAATGCTTTGTTATATATTATACAGTGTAATTAGTAATTCATTTTAAATATATTAAGTTAAATTTTAATTTGAAGATAAAGGCTGGCTTTAGGCGTGGTGATCGAAAAAATAGAATAGTAATATGTGTGTTTTCAAACTCTTTTTCAATTTATTATTCTTATTAATCAATTTTTTTTATATAAATTATATCTTTCAGTTATATTTTTATCAATGTATTTTATTAATAAAATCAGATCTGCTAATTATTTAACAATGTTTTTTGCAATATTTCATTGTTAAAATATAAAAAATTATAGAAAATTATTAAAACAATAAAACGTCATCATTCTAAATTATTATATATTTATTCAACGTAGATAACTAACGAAATATTAGTTTCGCAAAGCATTCTAAAAGAGCGCGAAAATGATAACAATGTTGCCAGTTACCATTTTCACGTGTTCGCAAGCAACGTAATGTGGCGTGAACGTGTTAAAATATTTTTAGTTTAAAAACTGTATACAAGGAAATTCCTTTTTGAATTGAAGGACGCATTTTTCTGTAAAATGTTCTAAAGGCTAGTATGGTCCTGCTAAAATTATAAATGTGAAAGTTGATTATTATTCTTGTCTGCCTATAAATAAGTTAAGATATTTAAATACGCTGCAAAAGAGAAGTAAAATGATAATAATGTTGCCAGTTATTATTTCCACGTGTTCGCGAGCAACGTAATGTGGCGTGAACGTGTTAAAATATTTTTAGTCTCTTTTAACAGTAATAAAAACTGTATACAAGGAAATTCCTTTTTGAATTGAAGGACGCATTTTTCTGTAAAATGTTGTTAAGGCTAGTAAAGTCCTACTAAAATTATAAATGTGAAAGTTGATTATTATTATTGACTGGCTATAAATTAGGTGAGATATTTAAATATGCTGAAAAAGAGGAGTAAAATAATAACAATGTTGCCAGTTATTATTTCCACGTGTTCGCGAGCGACGTAATGTGGCGTGAACGTGTTAAAATATTTTTAGTCTCTTTTAATGGTAATAAAAACTGTACACTAGGAAATTTCTTTTTGAATTGAAGGACGCATTTTTCTGTAAAATGTTGTTAAGGCTAGTATAGTCCTACTAAAATTATAAATGTGAAAGTTGATTATTATTATTGACTGCCTATAAATAAGTTAAGATATTTAAATACGCTGAAAAAGAGAAGTAAAATGATAACAACGTAATGTGGCGTGAACGTGTTAAAATATTTTTAGTTTCAAAACTGTATACAAGGAAACTCCTTTTTGAATTGAAGGACGCATTTTTCTGTAAAATATATTGTATAGGCCTACTAAAATTATAAATGTGAAAGTTGATTATTGACTGGCTAGAAAGTAGGTAAGATATTTAAATATGCTGCAAAAGAGAAGTAAAATGATAACGATGTTGCCAGTTACCATTTCCACGTGTTCGCTAGCAACGTTATGTGGCGTGAACGTGTTAAAATATTTTTAGTTTCAAAACTGTATACAAGGAAATTCCTTTTTGAATTGAAGGACATAATTTTCTGTAAAATGTTGTAAAGGCTAGTATAATCCTACTAAATGAGATAGTTTGAATATTTGCGTTACTATCACTCTACTACTAATCGGATTTTGATGGAATTTCGTATCTTAGCTTGATTTGATGATATTATTATTATGAACCTAGAAATTAACGCGAGCAAAGCTGCAGGCGATAGGATGATTATTATTGACGGGCAATAAATTAAATCAAATATTTTAATGTACTACAAAAGAAAAGAATTGAAATGATCACAAATTTTTCAAGTCACCATTTTCACGTATTCGCGAACTAAATAATGTACCGTCAACGTGTAAAAGTATTTTAGTCTCCCGGAACGGTAATAAAAACAGTATTCTTTTCTCCTGTGTTGATATAGACGGAATTTCCTTTATGGTTCCTCTCTATAGTTTCTGCTTTAAATGTCAAAGATTGTAGTAAAATATTCCAGTCGTCCATGAAACTGCTAATTCAAAAAGTGTTTTAAAAAGAATAAAATATCAATGAAATAGTAATATTGATTATTGTTGTGGCAAAATTAATTCGAATAAAAATATACAAATGAAATTAATATAAAATTAAGTAGTAATACTTTTATTGACTTTTTCATTCCTTTGATAAACTATATAGTTTTTATTATATGCATTCATATTATGTACATGTATTAATTTAATATTTTCATATCAACATCGCGCGAAAATGTTTTGATGAAAAGTTTTAATATTCATTAATTTTCTTTTGCAATGTTTTTTGAGAAACTGATATTCATATTAATTACACGTGCTAAAGCCAGCTGAAATTATCTTTTTATATTAATTTTTCCATGTCTTTGATAAGATGGATTTTAATTAAATATAATGTTAAAATGTGTTCAATAATTAGCAGGACTTATTTTCTCTCATCTGAAATATTGCTATATCTACTAATATTTGTCCACTTACGTAATACAATAAATAAAGTAAAAATCAATTCGTTTGTTTGAACGCGCCAACCTTAGCTAAAGAAACTGTTGGTCTGATTTGAGAAATCTTTTTGTGTTAGATAGACCGTTATTTGATGAACGATATAGCATATGTCGCGGCATGTGAAACCACAAAGAATATCAAGTGATAAAATAAAATGTCTGTATTCCCATCGCATTCCTCGCTCATCCTGTTCTACTCCTCTTCCAACTTCCCATTATTAATCCTCTCTTATCCCCTCCCCTTCCTTCAAGCCAGCAAGGCGTCTGGGACACTTTGATGTTGTAGATGTTCATGGGCTGCGGTCAGTCACTTAACATCAGCTGAACCGCATGTTCCGCTTGCCCGCTGTAGCATAAAAAAAAATAAATTCAAATGTCGATTTTAGTTTCCTAGAAACTGAGAAAAGAATAAATACATTATTCTCATCTTAAAAGCTTTTTTATCCTGCTAAATGCAAAAGTTTGTGAAAGATGCTTGGAAATGCGTATTTGCTTTTTCAGAAATAAACTACTGAACTAAGCTTTTGCAGGGATTTTGATGAATAATGTTTGAGATAACCTTTAACATGTATATTTTATATGGAAAATGATAATTTTTTACTTAAATTTAATCTTAAGGTGAGGCAATTTTATCAGAAAAAGACCATCTTAAGTATTGAATGAATTAGACTTTTTATACTATTTCTACTCTTTATTAGTAAACTTTATTTAATTACAACCGGTTTCGAAAATTCATCATCAGGTAGTAGAGCAAGAAGTCACGATACAATCTATGAAGTATATAAAGACCACAGATAATATAATACTATACTAGATAAAGACTAACTTCTTTTTCTTCAACAGATGGAATTACACAGAATTTTCACAGTGCACCAAATCTTGTGGCATCGGAATTCAAACGAGGGAAGTCACGTGCATACATGAGGTTAGTAAAACAAATATTACCGTTCATTAAAACAAATGAAAAGCGACTTTATTTAAAACGTAATAGAATTCATGAAGAAACTATATGTTTCTCTTTCTATCAGTGCTCGTACCTCTTCTGATACATAGAAGCATGCCATAGAACTCATTTTTTCGCGCTAAATTGCGTATTAAGTTTCGATAAAACAGATTAAAATCCTTGTATTTTTTTAAGATATCGTTTTCGAACATTTTAGTATAATTATTTTTATTTATTAATTAGACCAACCATATACCGTAATTAAATATAGTTGGAATATAAATATTATTTGTTTTTTAATTTAAATTTTTCCGCAAAGAATAGAGAAACAGAAATAAGGACGGAAAAGGGACATTATATTGATATTTAACGCACAAAATACAATAAATGGAACCTTATTTGTGTTTCCTAGAAATGCAATATCACTTCAACGTGTACCACATTTCGACTTGGAATTGAAATTCTATTCCCAACCTAAGTTGATTTATAAATGCTGACCTAGAATTTCAGAATACAATTTATCAATGAAGTCTGTGTATAGTGTAACGGCATATTGATAATAGTTCTTAGTACACAAGAAATAAGGTCCAATTCTGTTGAGTTTATCGAGATTTCGTCCCGCTGTTTTGAATGCTGTGATTCTAATCCATGTATGTATCTTATAGTGAAATTATTTGTCTTTACAATTTATTACTAGCTATGCCCCTTGGTTCCACCCCGCATATGTCTCCCTTTTCCGTGGGATTTCCTGGATAAAAACTATCGGGTTTCAAACAATCTCTGTACAAAATATGATTTAAATAAGTGCAGTGGTTAAGACCTAAAAATGAGACAGATATACAGACAGTTACTTTTGCATTAATAATAATATTATAATTTTAGTGAGGAGTTAGGGTGTTGATTACTTCGTTTATTTCCTCAGTATTCCCTAAGTATCGAGGAAACTTATAGATGTGTGACCGCCAAAGATTGTAAAGCAACAAGTGATGTTTGTATAGCGCGGTAGCAGTGTCATTTATTTTTGAACCAATCTGTTTATTGATACATCTTTCATCTAACGTACAACCCAATGGGGTTGACTCTACATCTTGTTCCTTTCGAATGAAAATAACTTAAATTGAAAAGATACTCAATTTTACATGTCTTGATATTACTATCAATGCGAAGAGAAAGGGTCAGAATAATATTAAGGCAACTTTCAAACTTGAAATCTCGAAAATGATCCGTAATAAAGACAGTATTAGACTGGTTAAAGACAGTAAGTGACAATAATCACTCTTTTAGAATAAGTTATCCCTACCTATTAGTTTTGTAGGCTAGATTATAATGAACCTGGTATTGAGAGTATCCCAAAGGGGATTTTGGGTTGCCTTATTCCTCCTATCCCGAGAAAGCTACACCCATTGTGGGAATGAGGTGCATGCATGAGAGGAGTCACTAAGAGTGACATCACGTTTGAGGACACCGGTGTTTTCTAAGGAGGTTTTAGTGGGTAAAAAAGGTTATAATGAACCTAAGGTACTAATCTTAAGCTAAACTATCTATGTTATCTATATCGTTTAGCTTAGACATTTTTGTCAAAAAATATCTCAAGGCAAGCATCAATTAAGTATTCGGACTTATATATTTAACAAGTTGTTTATTTTAGGTTACTCGTGGTGGTACGAATACAGTAGTAGTCCCGAACAGTATGTGTCCTCAACCGCCGCCACCAGACCGGCAGTACTGCAACGTGCTAGATTGTCCGGTGAGGTGGCACTCGGGGGAATGGTCCAAGTGCTCCAAGACTTGTGGTGGAGGCGTGAAGCAGAGAGAGGTAAAACAAACAAATCATTTAAGCCGACTTTCAAAAAAAACGAGGAGTTTTAATTCAATCGTATTTTTAATGTATGCTACCGAATATCTCCGTCATTTATGGAAAAAATATTTTTGGATTTAACAGAGTAGAGTATATGTGTGGTCCCATAAATTCACATAAATTTGCGCTTGATTTTTGGATGAAAGTTCCACCTGAACATGTGATCTAAGGAAGATAAAATTAAGTATTTCAAAACGTTCCAATTTAATTAAAACTATTTATATCATCTTCCTTTAAATGTAGTCTCTGATAACATTACTTAAGGCTAAATTACTTTGAAATTATATCCGAATGTTTAGAATAGACTCGATGGTATTTCAAGCCGCGTCTATTTTCATAAGACAATTCAATTTTATTAGACCATCGTCATATATTCGCTTTATAATAATCTCATACATTATTGCTTTAAAATGTTTTGTCATGATTCGGCATAATCCCATGTGCTATATTAATATCAACCTAATTGGTCTTGTAGTTGCATCTTTGACTACAGTCTCATGTTCTATTTCTAGGTTAAGCAAAAAACAATTTTGAAGATGAATGAGAGACTTTAGAAACAGAGAGTGCACTTGTGTTCGCAGACATAATTGTGCACCTAATCACTGTTGATATTGGCCACCATGACTATCAGTCATGCTGGCTGTACATTTTTATATTTATTTCTTAACAGGTGATATGTAAGCAAGTGATGGCCCAATCGCACGTGGTAGAACGTCCGCCTTCTCAATGCAACTCACCGCGACCTGCTTCCAATAAACCATGTAATAGTAGACCATGTCTGTTAGACACATCGGCACCGGAAATATCTTTAGCTAATTCGTCGTATATACAACATGATCCGAAAAAGAAAAAGGTGGGTAGTCATATAAAACCAACGGATTTCGTCTTCCTTTGCAAAGTGCAATAAAATTTACCACTATTTTATTCAAAACTTGTCCTTGATTACGAATACAACCAATTCTTCGTAATTTAACTTGCCTCAGTCAAAAATTCGAGAGTAGTGATTTTAGCGCCGAGAAAAGTATTCTCCTTTTATGCGAATGAATATTTTATTGTTTTTTTTTTAAATTGTAGGTGACTGTGAAAGTTGGCGGTTCTGCAACAATATTCTATGGAACACAAGTGAAGATAAAATGCCCAGTCAAAGGATACAATCGAACTAAGATTCAATGGGCCAAAGATAGCCAGATAATTTCCAAGTCGAAGAAATATAAGATATCTAAAAAGGTAAATTTTTAATTAATAAATCATTTGAAGATGATGCTATGTTTGTATTGTATTCAATTACAAACTAAAGTACGTACATAAAAATGTAACCTTTACATTCACATACCGTATGTTCGTCCGTAAAACTTTGCTAGCAATCTTTATGATTAAATGATCATAAAGTTGACGAAACCACCTATAAACATTCAAACAAAATAAAACGTCCCTTTAGTTTCCACCTGTACCATTTCAATAAAAGACGACAATTTATTTAAGTTATTTCCAATGCAAATATTTTATTAGGCCAATCTCTAAAGAACAATTGAAGTTGTGCAAGAAGTCATTACAAGTTGTAAAGTCTCTTTCAACCCGACGAATAGTAAATTTTTAATTCAACACAATTTCCTTATTAAATTGCAAACTTGCTTCGGAATTCAAATTTATTCAACTCACACAATTAGTTTCTCTGTTTTTGCCAACTATTGCCTTAAAGTACACAGCAGGACGCAGTTGTTCATCTCATAAATAAACAAAGCATTCGAACGAGTACACTCCATTTTAGTACTGAGCTCGGAGGATTTGTATAATATTTCAAAATAAAGCAAGTGGAAAATATTTAACAAGTAGCCTTTTACTGTTGTACGGAATACTTACATTATTAAATATCTTGACGCGCCTTTTTATATCGGCGACGGCGCGCAGGTGTCCCGAAGGGGTCGTAATTAGGTCCTTAATTGCTTTTACGTGTTATTAATATAGTTGACATTAAGATTAACATTCTCTTAATTAACTTAGTACAGTAATAAATGTAAATTATTTTTGTTGTCATTTTATTTTTTGTGAAATTTATGTAATAATAAATAAATATTCATTCCATTTTGGATTGCTATAAAATATGTGTAAGAGATTGTGAAAAAATCACTCAGATTACTTATAATAAAATATATTTAGTTAGCATGAAACCGTATTTTTCTCGAAGTGGTATAAATGTGATGTTATAGGAACTACCTCGTTGGAAAAGTTGAAAAATACAAATGTCGTTACTGCCATCTTACGTATCAGTCTGGAAAAAATCCTAGTCTTTATCGGGTCTTTAATTAAATAAACATCTTAGGGCGGTATCATACTACAAGCTTAGCTTAGTTTGGGACTAGATTCCATATGATCCTTTTGTTAAAATTGACTATGTATAGGGTGCTCTCCGCATCACATCCCTGTCTCTCCGCGACCACGGAGTGTACACGTGCGTGGCGGGGCGCTCCAGCGCCAACCTCACGCTGCTGGTGAAGCCGCGGCCGGGCGAGTTCCCCTCCAGCGAGGAGATCGAACGGCACAAGGCGTTGGATGAACCGTCCTCGCCGCTGCAGGATAGGTGAGTTTGTCTAATATTATAATGAGGAAAGTTTTTTTCCATTAATAAACTTCAATCAAGTATAGGAAATATTTGATTGTTTGAATTGAAAAGGCTCCGAGAGTACTGGACCGATTTGAAAAATTAAAGATTTTATCCGCTCATTACGCCACGCCTTGTATATTATATTTTAAATGTAATATTTTGGCAATTTTTTTAGGTAAAAAAATTAAAAAGTGTTAAATTTCTCAATACCATACTTTTTGTGAATAGTTTTTGAAGTAATAGTCTACCCGTTAATCTTTGTAGGGCATAAATTACTAAGTTTTAAATAGTTTCAATTTTTCGCTAATGATAGCAATCAACTATAACAAATTTTGATTGACCCAAATTTTCTTTTGTCTTAATCCCAAAAATACTAGTAAAGTCTAACAACCAGTGCCATCTGCGCAAATCGCTACTATTTCATTTAATATTACGAAACCGTGCAATCCCAAAGAAGTTATATGGAAGTGACCCATCGTAGCGATGGCCGCTATAAAATTTTACTGTAGATGCGACTCGGACAAAACAGCACGCTAGGGATATACAAACAGTTGCAATAGCTACGTACGAAGAGAATGTTATATAAGTACTACGTGTGATAAAATTGTTAGAAATTTTAAATGTTAAAGAATGAAAAACGACGGTCTCAGTTTTATTAACATTCTTTACGTTCATATAACTAGACTAGGTATAAAATATTTAGCACATAATAGATGAAGACGTAGATTCAAATGTGAGATGAAAAACAAACATTTAAAAAGTAGAGAAACAGTTCATCACTATGCTATTGATGTCATAGAAAAAAGATAATATTGATTTTATTATTGTCTTTTATTTGAATTTCAATGTAAGCTACTTAAAATATACTAAAATTCAAACTTAAATAGACGAGCTGGTAAAACCCAATACTGTATTTACTTAAATTATATTGCTACGTGCTCTTGATATTGTATCTATAATAACCTACACATATACTGTTTCAAAGTTTCAACACGCATTATAAAATTAATTAAATAAGACACTAAATTTATTAACAAGTTACTTCTGTATTTTATTACTTGCTTTATTTACTGTGCTAGCTTGAATTTCTTAATGAAAATACTAAAGAACGTTATCGCGTCTAAGATAGCTTTGCTTATTTAGCTTACACTAGTCTTAATAATTTAAATATATATCATCATACCTCAAGAGGTGGAATTTCACAAACATTGACTTTGTATTACTACTAGTTGAGGCATGCGGCTTTACCCAGGTACTTAAGCTCGATAGCTGCAGCAGGCATGCAAACGCAAGACAATATTTTGGGCCTAAATACTATGTAATAATTATGCACTGAAAATGTTACAACTAGATATTTGTTCTCTACCTACCTTCCTATCATACTCTATTCTTGAGTTGATAGTATTATTTATAATTTATTTCAAGTAATATTCAATAATTTTAACATTTAAAAATCAAAAAATTAAGATTCTGGCACAAAAAAATACATTTATTTACAAGAAATGGCACGTTAATGCAAAAAGATTTGCCATCCCTGTCCTAAAGCCTTCCTCACAATTATTTTTTTATCGATCAAATTATTTTGAAGATAAAAGTGTTTAAACATAGAACCACAAACATTTTTTCCGCTTTCTAAATATGGTTTGATTATGAGAAAATATCAGATTTGTTACTAAGACAAACAAGTTTTCCTTCTAAGAAATACTTAGTTCTCACTTATCAACAAGAATAATAACCGTAATTCCCAATTAGGATTAAAGAGAAATAACTGTATTATTTCTTAAGAGAAAGAAAGAAAGAAAGAAAATACATTTATTTACAACCACACACAATAAAAAAAAAACAACAACATTTGCTGGTATGACTAACACATATGTATAGTGTGTGGTGTAAAACGGCCGCCCACTCAGCGTAGCCACGCTGATTTTCAGTAAGCACCATTTTGACTTATTGACAGCGGCGGTGATATATTAGGAATAAAGAATAAGATATATAAAATGAATATAAAGGTTTTACATTAAGTGTGCTAAGTTTAATGGATACAAATAATAAAAACAGAATGAGAATAAAATAACAATAAGACCCAATACATAGTAATTATATATTATATCATACACATATAGTAAATAGTAGACTACATATATACAATTTGTAAATATTACAATAATGTTTCTAATAAAAGCATATTATGGCGCTTGACGGTGCTTCTGCAGTTCA
>LQNK01000724.1:153818-170463 GCA_001586405.1 Phoebis sennae
AAAAAAAAAAAAAAAAAAAAAAAAAAATTGTTATGCATCATACAAAATATTCTTCTTAAAGATTATTAAATTTTTACACTTATGTTTGTGTCTGTGTTTCAACTCTAAACTCGGTTTTGTATCGATTCACTCAAGGAACCTCCAAAAAACGCAAAGCAAAACGAAAGATCTTTAAAAAAATAGAGGTTTTTAATTTTTTCTTCAATAAATTGTTGACTACATAAACGCTTTTACAGTCATGTGCAACTTTTTCCTCAAACATCCATAAAATACAAAAGCCTCGGGTGGCAAGGTATTGTAATAAAATCTTATAACGAGTGTTAAAGAACCCCTAGTCTTACAATTTACAAGAAAACCATTAAATCTGACTATCGCCCCAGCCAACTGCAACATTAAAAAACTACTATAAAATCGTAATAAATCACATTACATCGGTACACCGCCTTTTTCAGAGCTTTTCCTTATGTAAAAAGGTTCGTCGTAAAACTAAGGGTACTAACACCCAATCATGTATTCTCCAACAAATTTACATTATTTTACTTCATAGCTTTCTTTTTTTACCGATATCCTAATATTTAATTCTCTATTCTTTACCCCTAATCATTAATACTTAACCGTCATCATTATCCTCCACGCTACATTTTTATCCTTAACCCTTGCTCTAGAACCTTTGTCAGTAATTCTTAATCCTCAGCTTTGACCCTTTATCCCCAATCTTAATCTTTATCCTCATATCTTACCCTTGAATCTTAATTCATAATGCATTTTTTACTTGATGATATTCTTCTCTTTTTAAAATAAGTAAAACAATTTGTTCCAAGGTGAAGAAAAGAAAGGCTTGCATTATTAGTGATATAATTATCCTTTACCACATTGCCAAATAATACAACTGTTAAAAGTTCTAAAACATTTGTAAAACGTGTGTTAAACAAAAACATATAATTTAGAAAGTATAAAAAAATAAAATGTTGATAATTTCTATAGCGTAACCACTTTAAACTAATGTTATTTAACTTTCTGTTCAAATACAGCTATTTCATTTAATTTTGGCATAAATCATTGCCAAATTTTTCAACGTATAAAAATGTATAGAAATGAAATAAAAATTAACACGTAAAAATATTTCTACCTTAGCCCAATGTTGCTTTAGATTCTGTATTAAATTTCATATCATATTCTAAGACGAGGTCTCTTCGCTTATAATTTTTCTATCTTCTGCATCTCATCCTTTAAGCAGGTCAGAGCTTATAAGATTTAATAAATTGAATGTTTTAATCAAGTAATTTCAACTAGAGAGATTGTATGTCGAAAAAGATTTGAACTTACATTTTTATTAAAGCAATCTTTTCACCTTTCACTGATACTCTGATTTAAATCATGTGTGGTTCAAAACTTTACAATATTATAACTATTAGTTAGTTATGCCCGCAGCTTCGCTCGCGTTGGAAACAATCGAAACACCTAAACACACAGATCGAAATAGTAAAATTTATATTATTATAGTTAGAAGAAATTTAGGATATAGAGAGATTGTCACGCGGATACATTTTTTTTATAAAAATACAAACCACTTTTTCGAAAAAAGCGTTGTACGCGTACACACAGGTTGTCCCGTAATGAGTAAGCATCTCTTGGGGGATGATAGCTGAGCTAATAATCTATCAAAAAAAAACAATATATTATGTAATGTCTTAAGACAGATTAGGACATTAGGATTAGAAATTTAAACATAAACATATTATATTCACAGAGCTGACGGTCGGTACAGAGCAATGATAGGTGGTAGATCGGATGACCAGTCGCATGAACAGCGACCTGGAGACCAGAAGAAAAGCTATAAAGGGAGACAAAAAGGTAAGGACTTTATTTATTTAACTCATCCACAGATGTTACATCGATGCATAAAAATACAAACATTTTAATCAAATACAGTTCTTAGTTGTTACATCGATATATGCATAAAAAATACAAAAAATTTCAATCAAATTAAACTTAATGCACAACTAATTAATTATTACTGTTAATTTTAAGTGACATTTATAGTATGATTATAAATTTTCTAATTCAAAATGATTTGCGTGGAGCTAATGTTTTTGCACGCCAATATATTGGTAAATAAATGTATCGAACTTTATATTGTAATATCGACTGTATGTAACCGCATTTGAGCAATAAAGAATTTTTATAATTAATTATTTATTATAATTTGGAAATAAACTCTACATGTAAAATGATAAAAACAAATCTTAAATTAAAAATTAAAAGCTTTGTTAAATAAACAATAGCATACATTTTTCATTCATTAAATTGAAACTTTTAATTTTTAAATGAATTTGTTATGCATTACTCAAGATTTAAGTATGGGATTAAATGTTGCAAAGGTATTTACCAGATAGTTTCTTTAATTTTAACTAGTGGTTTACTCCGAGCTAAACCTCGCGTACTGTATAAATTGTTATTAATAATTTGTATAAAACAGGTAAAGTCGACAAAGTACGTGATGCTTTGTATGGAAGTGGTACCACAAGTACGAAAGCCGCGCCGAGCTACAACTCACAAGCGAGAGATATTTACGACGAAAATGAGGTAATTATCACACATTATTATTAAAAAAACTTGGCTATACAACAAAATATTTCAGCTGTCATAATAATTAAAAAATGTATAAGTTTTAGTGTAAACCCGCCCTATCTAATTTTCTAATTCTTGCAAAAATTACAAATTGGAAAGTAACTATGTAGTCTATGAAAATAAATATATTTTAAACTGAATATACACACACGCATACAAGAAAAAAAATAACAGTCAAATGAATTATTAAAATAAATGGCTTTTTCTTTGACAAAGGATGGACCAAAAATAATAATATCTAAAAAATTATTTAACAAATATAGGTAAAAGGTTTTTCCTTTAACAAATTGTATAGAAATGGTCAATATATCATTGAGAAGAGCCTCATTTGGAATCCACACCTAAAATTATTCGCCGTACGTGTTCTCGTGTCAACTGTGCTTGCAAAATATTGGAAATTGGATCCAGTTTCATATTTATTTTCTATTTTATTTTCCGTAGGATATTGAGTTTTTTTAATCTGCACAACTAAAATCTATTTTGAATTTAAAAATACCAATGTTATATTCCATGTTGTAATATCTACTCTATTTTAGTAATATTCAACTGGATTGCTAATCAATTTTTCTTATCCATTCCCGCCACGATTCTGACGCTATTTCCCTCCCCCTGCTCTCTTTTTAAACCTCGTAAAGTTTCTTGGTATTGCTATATTTTAACCGAATTGAAAAGAAGGAAGAAGGAAAAATATATATACAAAATATTAAAAAATATTATATACTCTTAATCTATCTCAAAATATAACACAAACATAAAACTACATTTAGCAAAAGGTTCCTCAGCTTGTGCTGCCTATTTTTATCGAACAGAGCTGAATTTCAGGCCGACCCGACGTTATTTGTTCTTCGTGTATAATTTATTTAAAGTAACGGTTCTGATAAATGAATTAAAGCACTAAATGAACAGATTAAAATAAAAAAAATATATTTAACAATATGACATCCTTAGTTATTCTTATGATTCATAAAGAACAACAAACCACACCAGTGGTACTATTACCATAAGCAAAAGCTTGCTTACTTGTTCTTTAACAATAAAAAAATGCCCAAATGCGAGTTGGATTCGCACAAAGTGTTCCTTAGCACGCCCTCTCTTAATATATTTTTTAGTATTTGTTGCAATGGCAGTAACGGAAATACATACATAATTTGTGAAAATTTCATTTTGCTACCTATCACAGCCTGGTGACAGACAAGTAGACAGACAAACAGCGGAGGCTTAGTAATAAGGTCCCGTTTTTACCTTTTAGGTATGGAACCCTAAAAATCAGACATAATCAATCTTGCTCTATAAACTCTTTACCTCACCAACAATAAAACTAAAAGTTCAGACCTTGGCCCCACCCGAGTGTATACTATAACATTCAATAATAACTTTACAACGCAATAAAGACGTCTATAAAGTTTATTGCTGGTTTTACGAGCGAACTTAGTGAAGTAGATAACTAATCATTATGGGTCATCTGAAAGTTTACATGACTTTGGCATAATCAAATTTCTGTCTTTACAATGTGATTCCGGTGTCACTGACTCGATCTACTGTTCAATCTGTCTTGCTGAACTCGAATGATAACTCAGGCGAATTAGGGTTTCACCTCGGATTGAAACTTGTAAATATGTTTATTTTGACACCCTAAAATATTTCTCAAAACTAACATATCATATGGTATACGCGACTTTAGAAATTCCTAGGTCAACAGTCATAAAAATCGATTTATTGTACAAATTTCGTTCACGAAATTAATTTAATTGTGGATTAATTCTATTCCATTTGGGTGGAACCCAAGTGACTAAATATTTATACTAATAGTTTGTTCCAAACGGTTCTTCAGTTTGAAAGTACTAGAATAGTACGTCAATTAATTTGACAGTAATATTTTTAAGTAACCAAAATTATAATACTAATCTTACTTTTTTTTCTTCAGTCTTTCACAATGAAAACTGTAGTTTCAGATGAGTCTTTCGTATTTCAAGGATGGTTAAGTGCCCTTTATCTTGTCAATAGTACCAGATGCAGTGGGTGCACTAATTTGACAGTATTTACACGATATCCGTTCGCTTTGTTGTTCTCCGACTGAATTAGGTTTATCTCTGAGTTTACTCTTCTAGCTAACAAAAAGCAAGATAAAAATATAAACAGGTAAAAGGGAAAATATATGTTTTCTGTTTGTTTATAGCTAACAACTGAATCTTACAAAGGATAAAAATATAAACAGCTAAAAGAGAAAATTTGTTTAATTCTGTTTGTTTAATAGTAGGAAAATCAATGATTTTTCCCAATATACTTCTTAGAGAGCTTTAAAAAGAACTACTTGAATTTCTTGCCAGTTCTTCGCAGTAGAATCAACTTTCCGAACTGGTGGTAAATTAAAAAATTAATAATTCCAAAAGGCTTGTAATAAGTTTATTTGAATAACGATTATTTTGCTTTGATATTTACGATATAGACCTATGCGAATTTCATGTTAGACACATGAAATTGCTTGGGTTGCTAAGTGATTATGAATCAAACATAGGATTCATATGAGTAGATGTTCCGCATATCATTCCCACTGATGTTCAAACCTGTGACAACCCGATTAAATTGATAACTCCCAGAAGCTTTATACCTTACTAACGGATCCGTGCGGATTTGCTCCCGTACCATATAGTTATATAGCCTATGTCAGTCAGTAAAGTAATGTAGCTTTCTAATGGTGAAATCGATCTATTTTTTTGAAAGTTAGTGTGTGAAAACATTACAAACGTACATACAAAAACACAAGTGCTTCCTTTTTATAATATTAGTATATAATTATAGATAATAAAAATATTACATGAACTATCATCAAGGCACAGTTGTTCAAATATGACCATTTACCTATTTTTGTAGAAATAAAAAAGGGAATTCTAAAATTATCTCCCTTAGCAATTATCTTAACTGACTTAATTACAGTAATTAAAAAAGTGTTTTATCACTAAATACTCGTATTGGGTAATAAAAAGGATTCCCTTTATTACTATAGAAGATAATGGGAATTAACTGGGGAAGCTCCCACAAATTAATTTAATTACGAATGATAAACCATCATTAATAAACTAAAGGCATAAAGACTAGATAAAGCATAATACAGTTATGATAAACAACAAAAATACAGTATAGTAAAAAACATGGAAACATCCAAACTTCCGAACATTAAAAATATTAATAGGACGTAGAATATAGTAGGTAAAAACATATACGTATTTATTTATTTAATAAGGTAACATAAACCTCTTACAATAATATGTTAAAATACATTAAAATTTACATCAAACCTTTTAAATTACAAAAAAAAATCATATACTACAGAAATTAAATAAATAAAATAACGTAAATAACAAATTACAAAATCGATGTATAATATTATAAATATCCACCATTAATATTTATTGTTAACAATTCTTGTCCTATTTCTTTCCTTCATTCCGTCATCAATCCTTTCTTTATTTTTACTCTCCTTTACAAATCATCTGCAGCAATTTAGAATTAATGGTGTGTAAGCAGGTTATCCAAAAATTATTTTGGTTGTTGTACTAAAAAATAAGAATATAAAATGAAACTATTATTATACTTTAAGTCCACTATATAGTAACACTGTGTGTAAATTTTTTTTATAAAGAAGTATTTTCAAAACCAACACCGCATCGCTATTACAAACTCACACTTTACCTAGACATAATACACAAATATAGGACCAGCCAAAATATTTTTGATAATTTTCGAACACAAACAGAAATACGATCAAAACTTGTCCCGTAAAACTACCACTTTATAGACACATCAAAAGTGGGATTTATGTATGAGATCATAATAATAAATCCACTAGTCCTATTCTATATGCTTTTAACGTTGGCAATAACCGTAAACAATTTTCGCACGCCGCTTTGGATTAAGGAGAGTGCGATATCATCTCAGATGCTACCGCCCAATAGGAATGGAGGGTCGCGCCTCTTGCCGTGCCTACATTACTTTGTTATGCAACTACAGGTGAGGAGTTACCAGAATAGAGCATGGCTCGGTTTTCAGGACTAACTTGGGACGCATGTTTAGTTATAGAAACATTTGTAGACCATTCATTAGTTTGTTTCATTCTAGAAAACAGTGGGATTTAGAGTATCTCTTGTCTTTGAAGTAGTGTTGGTGGAATTGTAGGTCATAGTTAATTTCTCCATAAACTTTACAATAACATGGGATATGGCAGAATAGTTGAAATCATGGTTTGGTAATATTAAAATTGAAAATCCATTATATCATCCAATTACAATCCAATACATCACCTTTTTTATCAATAATTCATACAAGGTGGAAAAAATATACCACAATAAACATACAATTTCAAAGTTTTAAAATTTAACAAACAACATAAACGGCATTCTATGTTTGCCACCATGTCATTCAAATCATTTTTATTTTTGTCTTAGAAAGGTTCATTAACTTGTAAATAATATATTTGATTAAAAATTGGACAGCTATAATTGATATGTGCAGATGTTTTGGAATTTTCAGACATTTGGCAATTCAAGAGGCCAACGAATGGTAGATCCAGTTATCATGTATCAGAATTATGGACACCCAGTTAAATCAGAAGTGATCAATCTTGATAATAAGCAAATTGTTTTTCCTATGGACGATGATTCTGATATTATAATAGTAAATGAAGATTACAATAAGAATACGATTGATGACGGATTCGCTATTAATAAAAATGACGCCGGTGATTTGGTTGAATCTACAACAATAAAGGAAGCGTGAGTATTTATCGTCTAGTTTGTAACAATATCGTACTTATGAAATCTAGATTGTACTAAGACATTTACAAACAAAAATTACGTTTTAATAATGACTCCAAAGAAATGTAGGGAATATTCTTTTTTTCAAAGGTGCTTATGAAACCTCGATTGTACTAATACATTTACAAATAAAAATTACGTTTTAATAATGACTCCAAATAAATGTAGGGAATATTCTTTTTTTAATTTCTAATCAATAATATCAAGTTCTTATTTTTTAGAACTTTATCAGACGCACATGAATACGTCTGGACAACAACAGATTGGTCGCCGTGTAACGCAGCCTGCGGGCAAACTGGACATGAAGTGAGAGGGGCTGTGTGTCAGGTAAGAAGTTTTTATTTTGATCAATAATAATAGATATTTTTAAAATATTCAAATAAAAATTACACCTAATCAAGATATTGAGCAGTTCTGGTTTATTGAAACAGTTTAGTAACCATTATGGTGGGACTTTTTAACAAATTGTTTGTTGATTTAAACAATAAAAGGAAATGATTATCATTTTATTTTTACTGTATAGCGTTCGGTCAGTAGGGTCATCAGAAGCCCATTTTCTCTCTCTTCCCATCATATTCTTGCTCTTCTTTTACTTCATATATTTTCCTAACCCCTTCACTTTTCCTACGGTTGACAAGGACTTGTTATACTTGCGGTATTGCGGCTGCTCACAGACTGCATATATTACGTTTAGAATCATGTTAATCGCTCCCTTCTTTTCATTGCACACACTAATGTATCGTTCTTTCTTTTCTCTCCTCTTCCTTCAAACCGGCAAGGCATCTGCAACAATCTGATGTTGTAGATGTTTACGGACTGCGGTCAGTCACTTAACATCAAGTGAACCGTATGCTCCTCTTGCCTGCTGTAACATGAAAAAAACCGCATGTTGATTAATCTCCTCTACAAATCTTTGTATCTTTCTACAGCACAAAAAAGACAACGAAACAACCACAGTAGAAACAGAACAATGTCTACAAAGGATAGCCACACAACCGACCGTGGTACGCGAGTGTGTCGGCGGGAATTGCGCTAATTGGACCGCAACCCCGTGGTCTGCTGTTAGATGCTTACCCAGTGGAGTTGGTGAGTGCAAATCAAATTATTATATTGCCTACTACGTGCCACGTGGCTTTACCCGCGTATATCCGTTGTCCCCGTTCCTGTGAGATTAAATTAAAATCCTTTCTTTTTTTATATATAAGACTGTCAGACATTTGGCCGCAATCATGCCTGATGGTAAGCAGTGATGCGGCCTTTAATGAGCATGCCTGCCGAGGAGGAACCTATTCACTATGGCCTTAAATAGACCCAAATCGTATGTTGAAGGAAAGATGGATGCCGGCAGAGAGTTCCACTCCTCCGCAGTCCGAAAGAATTATTGTATCGTTTCGTGCGCAAGAATTATATCGACTACGAAGGGGTGGAATCCGTCATTCCGTCATTTCTTAGTGGATCTTCGTCTTGATGGTCTTCGTCATAATATCTACCTGCAGCCAAATTTCAGCTCGAAACGTCCAGGGTGCGGACTGTGCGTTGATAGATCAGTCAGTCAAACAGTCACCTTTGAGTTTAATATGTATAATGTAAGATACTCTCTACTCTACTCTTTCGAATGCAAAAAGAATTTTTCAATTCGAAACGCCGAAGATATGCGGTAACATGCATAAAAAACGAATTGAGAACCTCTTCTTTTTTTTAAAGTCGGTTTATTTATTTATTTTCATTATAAGGTCGTATAACATAGTTTAAAATATGTTTTCTTTCCAGCAATAACCCGTCGTCGAGTGGAATGCGTATCAGAAAACGGTACCGTGCTCCCGGAGACCGCGTGCTCCTTCGCAGAGCGGCCTGAGAAGGTGCGCAGGGAGAAACAAAGGTGCAAGCCATCTTGGATCGTGGGGCCTTGGAGTAAGGTTGGTTTTATTTTGATCTGATCATCATGATAAGTGGATTATTTAAGGTAAGTATGGTTTTCTATTGAATACTTTTGAAAATTTCAAAAGGGCGACTATGTACGCTCCCTGTGATGTGTTCGAAACGTCGGATTAAATAATAATCCTACTACTATTATAAAGGCGAAAGTTTGTAAGTATGGATGTATGGATGTTTGTTACTCTTTCACGCAAAAACTACTGAACCGATTATGATGAAACTTGGTACACATATAGATAAGGGTTCAGAATAACATATAGGCTACTTTTAATCCCGGAGTTGTCATTTAATCAGAAGTTACGCGGGTGAAACCGCGGGGTACAGCTAGTGTATAAAAAAACCGCGTTTAAAATCCGTTAAAATTTTTATTAAATATGGAAAATACTCGCTTTAAAATAAATACAAGAAGATAGTAATCTGTCATTAGGTTGTAAAATGCAAATAGTTTTTCCGAGAAGGAATTTAATTTATTTTCATTGCTTAAAATGACATTTGTAAGTGAGGAGCGAACTATAACCTTTCAATTAAAATGTAAGTTGAATCAAAAGTGTGTAAGATCAAAAAAATCCTTGTTTGATATATTGGATAAGTTCTTTGAAGAGTCACGTACCTTTCCTCTGCAATCCATTTACCCCAATAAAATAGTTACGAACAGTGTAAGTTATTTACACCAAAATCCACTTTCAAATAGTTTATTTCACTCGTCTTTTATTTCATGATATTTGTAATAAGGAAAAAAATACTGGCGAGTTTTGAGGATGGGCAAACCCAAGTAGAACAGTGTTGTGTGGCTAAATAAAAAAAGTAGTACTGTTAAGTCCAATATACACCTACCTCCTACTTTATGTCGTTTAAATCGCGTATGTTTTTAAAGAGTGGAGAAAATAGAATTGAAATGTGGGTAGTGGGTAGCTGCCAAAAAATATTGCATATTCCTTTTGTGATTCTTAAAAATAAAGGAAAAGCCAGTATGAAATAGTTTTTATCCAAGAACTTCTGTTCGCTAACTAAAAATAGTAAAATTGAGACTGTTACAAACCATTGCGGTATTTACGGATTTCAAGCAAATGTCTATATTGGTCCCAATTAAACTGTTTCTAAAAGTTGGAGTTTTCGAAAGTCTTCTCATGTACCATTTATGCAAACGACCAGATATTTATAATGGATGCGGAGCAGAAAATAGTTTCAAAGGCTCTGCAACTTTAGAACTCTCGGAATTTGTAAAGACGTATTTTTATGTTGTGGAGAACTCGCTCGTTGTAAGCTATTCTGAGAATATCCTTTACAAATATGAGCATGCGAGTCTATATTTGTTTTAATGTCTAACAATACCTTTATTACAAATCCAAAAAATATTAGATATAAGGCCGTGTAAATATTAAACAATAGTCATGCCGTGGTTTCGCCCGCCTTATTCCATATCTCCTGGGAATTCCGGGTAAAAAATAGCCTATCACCTAATATCGCGAACAGTCTACCTGCATACAAAATTTCATGAAAATCTATTCAGTAGTTGCGACGGGATTGACACTCAAACATCCAAACATCCAAAGTTTCTCATTTATAATTCTAGAAGGATTATTTCTTTATGGCCAAGCATCTAATAAGTACGCGTGTTACCTGATGTTTTATTATTGAAAACTATACATTAAACCAATTTTATACTAGACATGATTTAAGTAAAGAAGTTGCGATGGTATTAAATAGTATATTTAAATTAAATAGTCACGAATTAGCCTTTAATAAAAACTATATTATTACACCGATGCAATTCCTTTCGTAGAACAAATTAAAGCTTTCCCCAAACTTGAATGCAAATTGCAACGAAAATATAAAAGATTAGCAACAATAGGTAATACAGACTAAATATATTTACTCTGTGCTTATCTGGTTCTGAACGAGGTCTGAATATTAATTTAACGTTTTTGAAAAAGGAATTCAGCCAACAATTTGGCAGAATTGTATTGTGAATCGTCGAGTCTGTCGAATAAATGCATGGAAATGTTTGAAGAATTCTATTCTTGCGAAACATAGCTGAGATAATAGAATTTTTAATAAGGTTTTGCTTTCATTTCGTATAAAAATAATATATTTGTTAATTATGAATGTCAAATAATTTCTTTTATTTTACTAATAAATTGGTGCTTACAATGGTTTAGAAGTGTCGATTCTTTAAATTTTCTGTATGATTAGAATCAAAAACTTTAAATTAGTAAAAGCTATATTTTTCAAATGCAAATGCAAATAATTTGTTTTTATATTAAAAATAATTCTAAGTATAATTGTATGTGTATATTTTGTTAAGCGCCTATTAAATTATAAAAAAAAGCATATTCAAAAATTTATTTCATTCCAAAGGTGGCCAAAGTTGCCTTCCATCTTCTTTATTTAATCCCTCTGTCAAACTTTTATTAATGACCTTACAGATATTAATTTACTTCTTTGTATTCCCCTCATTTAGGTATAACTCTTTGCAACAATTTTAATGCCTGTGCCTACATTTTTCTTTCTTATTTGGCTTCATAAATCGCTATCTAAGAAAGAAAGAAAAGTCGTGTGCGTTTAATAAATGCCTTTTCTTTCTTTATAGTATTATATTATCTATGATTATGATAAAAACAAGAATACATATTAAAAAAAATCCTTAAAAAATTCTTATATCTCCAGTGTATAGGCCCCTGCGGCTCCCAAGGCAGGCAACACCGGGTGTTGCGGTGCGTGTGGCGCTTCCCGGACGGCCGGCGCGCGCGGCGGGACCGGCCGGCCGCGCTCTGTGACGGCACGCGACCGAACGTCACGAAGGATTGTACGCCGGCTTGCGTTCATGGTAATGTTGTTTATTTTAAAGTTTTAATTCGATACGGAAAGTAACAAACACTAGACTATACATTTTTTTGTAATGCAGTCCAGGTAAAGCCTTTTTTTTCATCTTTTATCATTTAATAAACTATAATTTATTATCATTATTTTAGTTTAAAACAAGTTAACAAAAAATTCTAAAGAATAAAGACGAGACTTTTTATTACGCCTCTATATTAAGTTTGATTTATTATTGTATTTTCAAGGTATATATTATTTACTTAGTATAAAAAAGAAGCATTGCCTCCTGTGAGGTTTGAACTCACGACCCCTGGTTTACGAAACCAGTGCTGTGCTTTGACCGCCTCGTTGGTAAAATAAATATGTATAAGTGGTTGCCGCCTTAGGCGTTCCAATCATGAGGTTCTAGTGAATGAAAAAAAAACTACTACTTGCTTAAAGTTTTAAAACTAATAAGTGGGGGCCGAGCATTGCACGGTTGCGTCAAGCTCACACCGGAATGCAATTACCACCCCCACCAGAAGATGGCGGTGGCAGCGTGAAGCAGTATTGCTTGTATCGTGTGGTGAGCGGGGGCCCGGAGGCCTGTATTCCCATCCCAATCCTCTCCCAATTTCCCATCATTAATCCTCTCTCTATCGCCTTTGCGATATTTTCATGTTATAGGCTTTCATGGGCTACGGTCAGTCACCTAACATCAGGTGAACCGCATGCCGCGCTTGCCTGCTATAACATAAAAATAAGTAGCACGATCATAGAATTGATGAATACACCATAACTTTACTATTGCAATATTATTACTTCTTTATATTAAAGTAATTGTTATTCGAAATAACCTTGCATATGACATCTAATATTGTAAATATCTGTTAACTTGTAAAATAAGGATCTATTTTTTAGCTTTCAGTCTACAACATAAGCTTTGTTTTTAAAAAAGTCAGGCAAAAACCCGGCCTCGATCGCCAAAACGCTTTGTTTGTTAAACAAACAAAATAGACGCCGCGAAATTGAACTGAAAACAACTGAATTTTGATTCAATTTATATACAACAGATTTGTCTTTCAATGTGTTATAATAATTTATATTGTTTTCCTATGACTTTATCTAAACATTTTTTAAATTTATAGCCGTATTTTAGTGATATCCTACTATGAGGTATGAGGATTGAGGATTATGAGGCTATGCGTATATTTGTTACTCCCTCACGCCAAAAATACTTAACAGATATTAATGAAACTTTATAGCTTCAGTTTTTTAGCTGAACACATCAGAATATATATAGATTACGTAAGCCATAAGGTAAAGCTAGCTATTATTAATTAATTATTTGTTCAACAGACGGGGTATGCAAAGACACGTCCCGGTATTGCGAGAACCTCCGCGCAATGAACATGTGCGCAGTTCGACGTTACAAGGAGCACTGCTGTAAAACATGCGACGATTGAATTCAAATAACGAACACTAACCAAATTCAAACGTGAGCTCATTTATTGTATTCGATATAGTTTTAAATTTCGAACATACGTGTGCATTTACGGTGTAATTATGCTGAAAGCGCTTTATTTGATGAATAATTAAATTTTTAAGCTGTCTCCTGTGTTCTACTGTCTTTGGTGTGTTTGTAATTTATTTTTTATTTTAGAATTGTTGATGGCCAGTTTTTGACTTAAACTATTTTTTAATAACTATTACTGGCAGTAATTTATATTATCTGTCATTTAACTGCTTTTAACATGACAGAATAGTAACTGCTACTTATTTTGATGAAGATATCCATAAATCTTATTTATATTGTCAGTAAAAATACTTTTTTTATTAGTTAAAAAGAAGAATATCTGGATAATGGATGTGAGCACAAACTACCTTGTAGCTCTAGTTGTGAAGCACGTATGCCGAGGGAATTCTGTGCGGACGCTTTAAAATTTCTTAAAATACATATAAGATATTTCAAAGAGAAATGTTCTTTTGTGCATTATAATAAAAAATAAATATTATTTTCAGAATACGTTATCTGTTTTTTTCTATATTTTCTATCTGACATTTTGACATTGACAGTTACTATTATTGCCATATAAAAATATTCCACTCTTTGAAATATATTGTATTAAAATGTAAATTGTTCCAAATATAGTTCGATTAATTAAAATATAAGTAGTAAACAAAATATTTAGAAAAAAAATGTTTTGTACTATATATTTAGTATGTAAATATAAGCACTTATGCTACGCTTAGTATTATAATAATATAAATTGCACAAAAGATATAGATATGCAATAAATGTATAGAAAATTTAGAAAATTTGCCAAAATGTAAGCGACGTGTTTGAAAAATACAGTCGCAGAAGATATTCTATTAAATATTGTCAATTTAGCAAAGTGTGTCGGGTGCGTGAAAGTATTTAGACGCCGGCTCGGAAACTATTTAAATTTTAGACATTTTGTAGAATGGTTGCGACGTTTGATTGATCACATTTTTTTAATTCTAATAGTTTAAGCTTTGCATACAAACGTTGGAAAATCAAAACAGATTTTTTCCAAGTAATTCTTTCCATCGGCGTATTTTTTTCTTTTTTTCACAATTCAAATTTTCAAATTTTGCAATGATTGAAATGATGTCATTTCAATCATTGCACAAATACTAAAACTTTACCTATACATTTTATTGGTAAAACCGCATAAAAACCTGTTTATTCGAGATAGATAAACAAAATACTAAAAGTGAATTTCAAACATTGCATTCATTCTACGGCATTATATTAGAGAATTATAAAATGTATATTGATATAACGTATACCTAAATCAAAGCAATATAGTCGCTTATGTATGTAAATAATTGTTTGTACCTGTTCCAGGAATGGGATTATGATTTCTGTCCATTTAGCTAGAGAATTCATTAATCATAGATACAGATTGTTCTGGAAGTGCTGTTCAACCTGAGACGTCGATTTTCAAGTTATACTCTATTGTCTGTGGTTTTTTCCTTTTGAAGAGAAATATATCGAAAAAAAATAAACAACTGAGTGTATAAATACATTAAAATACTAATTATTAAAATAAAACAAAACGGGATAATTATTTTAATCATTTCAATTTGTGTCAAAAAAATAGATGTTTTATATTTAATTCAATATAAAAAATCCATTTTTTTATTCCAATTCACTCTACTACTATAACATCATTTTAAACAAATATAATATAAAAATAATTCCAACAAATATTATATGAAAGGTTGAATAGCACTATCCTAAAATATTGCCATATTTAGTTCTAGCATCAAATCATTGAATGCATGATTAAAATTATTCGCAACGTTTTAATCAACATATTGATTTGTGATCGTATACATACGATATTTATTACCTACGATTAAATTTAATGAATAAACATCATTTTGCTTTATTTTGTTACAATTTATTGATTTCAGTTAGAATGATTTATATGTTGATATAAATTAAAATCACTATAGTTCGTCTGTACAGAGGTAATTAATGTTTTTTTTTAAATAATTGCTTACATCGTCTATTTAAAAAACAAGTTAACAATATGCATGTTACAATTAAAAAAAAATTACACATTCAAAGGAACGCATATCGATGTATATTTTTTAACACTACGCAATTTGAGGTATTTAATATATACTGTTATTTATAATTTGGTTTTTATTTTACGAATACCGTTCATTACCTCTGTGAAGACTTATTATACGAACACTCCTATATCTTTTGTAACTGCCAAAATATAAACTCTTTACTCGTTGGCCGTACTTCCAACGCTTTACATTTAAAAGGTCATATCTCCATCACTGTATTGAAATATGAGTCTTAAATCAATGAAATAAATGTCACAATTTGATAACTCAGTTTTTATATGGATGATGTCACGATGCTGTTCCATGTTAATCAGAAATGATCGAAACATCCCGGATTTGAAGTCAGATTATTGCGAGCACGGTATCTCATATGAATGTTTTCAGAGATATTGCTTTCATTTAGAAATCCTTTTAATGAATAAGACTGAAGTGACTAATTAGACATATTTTATGTCATGTTCGATTCCTCTTTATATCTCCACTTTTAATTAACAATCAATTCCATCATAATCAAAATAAATTTTAATAGAAATTAATAGCTAAGTTTTATACATGTATCTAAATAATGTATTTAAATAAACGAATAAAAATACCTTTATTGCCATATGTAAGGTCTTTTATGCGGTTGAAATCTGCCTTCAAAATTTAAAAAAGCAAAACGTCATTAGATTCATATTTCAATACAGCATGGGTAATTGCTAAACAAAATCTTGATAAACTTTGGAAATCATTAATTTAGTTTTATTGTTAAGTCCAGAACTGTAAATTGTACCAAGAATTTTCAAATATGAAAATATATGAATAAGTTACGATTTGTTGTTTTATTTACACATTATATGAAAAACTACAACCTCTTTCGA
>LQNK01000724.1:176738-202493 GCA_001586405.1 Phoebis sennae
ACGCACTGTGTCGACCCCTACTAACTTACTGCTGCACTGCATGGGGGGGAGCTGATAGTACATACTTGTTGACGTTGGAGCGAGCCCAACGAGCACTTCTTAAGGTGGCCACATTCAAAGCATATCGTTATCCAACGGCAGATTTATATAAAGATTGCGGAGTTCTAACAGTCCGGCAGATGTATATTCAGAGTCTTCTCCTAACTCAACATCGTCAAACTCCATCGATGGACCAAACTAAAACGAGAAGAAAAGATAGGTTATACACCCAACCTAAATGTAATACAAAGCTTGCTCAGCGCCAAAACACTTTTATGGGCCCATATTTGTACAATAAGGCAGTTAGAAACATAAATAATCTTGCATCTATGACGCAAAGGGATGCTAAACAAGCAATAAGTAAGTGGCTGAGCCAGATGGACTACGATAGGACGGAAACACTTCTTAAAATTATCCAATAATCAGTTCTTGCACTCTTTCACATGATACATACACACACGCATACAAACACTCACACACACATACACACATATACACATACACATACACATACACATACACATACACACATAAACATGTGCACATACACTCATTGTTATGCGTATAATCTATTTTTATTATCATTATTATATCAAACAAATTATTAAACTGTATCTAAATCTGTAATTGTAATTTCATTTAATTAATTAAAATAAATTATAGTATTATGTAATAAATAAGATAAACTATATTTTAAAGAAATGTCATATAAAAGTAAATTATAAAAATTATGTTATGATGGCTTACCTTTTCTGTGACGTAGAAGGAAATGCAGGCCTACGACACAAGCTTGCTTAGTGTAGGTCTGCAGAATTTAACATTTAGTGTCCTAAGGTACAAATATTATGAAACTTATTATAAAGTATATTATTATAAAGTGAATGAAATATAGTATTTGGAACTATTTCTATGAGGGCTAGAGCGTATGTATTCACCGCTAGAGGTGCTAGTGTAGCATGAGGTCTTCGAAGTGTTACTTGCCACTGTTTATGGGAGGGCTGCACGGTTTTATTTGTCTTTATTAGCATTATGGTAATAAAAAGAAAACGAAGGTATTTCGAAATATTTAATATAAAACGCTATTCTTACCACCAACGCTACTAACGGCTGCTCCACGACAGTTTTATCTTTTGGAAACTTGTTGCATTCTTTTTTTTCGAACAAAACGGGACTGAGTAATACAGATGCAATCTTGTTATGTTAATTATTATTTAATTGTATTTTTTTAACGCCAAACTTAATCAAACTTTAAAAGGCATATTTCAGTTTAGATCAGGACCTCACTCCAGAAGCTCCAAATGGTGACTCATTGTGGGCACACCATGGTGGCGTAATATATTTTTCTCCTAGAGTAGGGTAGCTCAAAATTTTTGTAGTTACTAAGAGGCGTCAGGAAACCAAATGGAGGAAATATATTACTCCTTAATGTAATAGGGGGATTGCGTTAAGGGCGACCGTTTTAAAGTTTAAGATAATGATTGTAGCTACATAGCCTTACTATATATGTATACTACATACTACTACTTTTTAATAATTTAATATCTGTCATCAATCCAAATCCTTTTTTCTTAACCCTAAGAAAAAGGATCGATTTCTCTCTTTAGTACACTTGTTACTATTCTGGTGTCGCAGCAATTAGTACGAACTTCTTCCTTTCTTGCATTGCCATAAACATAACTTGAAAAACGAATCATGAACTGCTGATACAGGTACAAACAAAATAAAAATATCCATTGTGCATTACAAGCGAATACAAATGAGCCAAGTTGACCGAACGTGTCGCAATTTACTCTCGCCAATTTGCTGAGCTGCAATGCCATGTGACTTTTCGAAATATATTTTAAATTCTTACAATTTAAGAATCTATGGAAATGGAGGGGTAAATCTTCTTTCGCCTTATTAATAAATTGCGTAGTAATATTTAATTTTAACTGCAACTTTTATATAAAATGTTGTGTGAAATCAATGTGGCTTAGGTAGTTGATCCCACTTCTGATCTAATAGTCGCTAAATTAATTATGTAGTTTATATCAGGGATGGTGAGCTAAAATTCATTACACACGTTTATTCATGTTATAACAGGTATAAGTATTAACAAACAATACTATGAGTTTTCACAACGTATAGGAGTGATGATATACGCAAGGTGGCTGGCAACAATTGGCGGCAACGAGCTGACGATCGGGCTCAGTGGCGTGCCTTAGGAGAGGCCTACGTCCAGCAGTGGACTACTAAAGGCTGCTAATGATGATGATGATGATGATGATAGGGCACCATAAATCTATTCAGAGACGATATTTGAGTGGCGGTTTTCATGAGGGAAAATAGCAAATGCATAAAGGTTCGCCATCCCTAGTTTCGACGATAAAAAGAAAATCCTAATTTCTTATAAATACAGTATAAATACTCCTTGGATTTATTACACTTGCACAGATTTATCAAGCGTAAGGACAAATATGATATCAAAACAAGCAAGTGCGACACAAGCGAATACAAATGAACGCGACGATTCAGCGAAACGTGCCACAACTTACCGGCGACAATTTACTCGAACGGGAGGCGACGGGACAACGTAACGTATTGCGCGAATTCGACGCTGAATTATATAACAAGTTTCTATATAAGAATGCACTCGATAAGGTAGTTTTAAGTCAAAATTTTTAATATTTCACCATTCGATCCCACTTCTGACCTCCTTATGTATTGATGTTTGCAACTATTATAGGACCTACAGTTTAATAAGAAAATAATATTCTCGAATTACCATGGAGAAACACACAATTAAAGTGAGATTGTAATCATCATTTTAATTTTAAAAGGCAGTTAGCCCACTTCTGATCTCCTAGCATATTTAAATATTTACAACTATTATCTGTAGTTCAATTTACTTGAACGGGATTCGACGGGAAAACTGTAACGTATTGCGCGAATTCGATGCTGAAGGTGTTATATAACATTGCTATAGAAATGCACACAAAAGGAATGTTGTGTCGAAGTTGTTAATATTTCTCATTTATTGTTCTTTATTAACTGACTTTGGCACGTATTTTCGTTAGTAGTTTAAAGTTATTTATGTTTAAATCACTGTGCTAACACTTCAGTAATGGCATCGGGGATTTTAAAGTTATCCACAACAGTTTTTTTAAATGGCGTGTACAAACATGTTCCATATTAAATATAGTCTCTTCGCATTATTCCGTTTTAGGCATGCAAATTTTAATAATAATAAAACATTATAAATTTTGCTTGTTACAGTGCAGTATCAAAAAAATACAGTAAAATTTCATTTAATATAAAGTCGCACAATATATTAAAATGATATGCCATTAAAATAATATAGTTATACATGGAAAAGCTGTATTAAATAATATTTCTTCCTCTCAAAGGTATAAGGCGCCCGATTTTTATTTCTTATCCATTTGTTTGCCATACTTCTTGTTTTACATCCTTATTCTTTTCCTTTTTCTTGCACCTTTCTTAACACCTACAACACCTCCGGGTATCTCTAAGCGATGATCACTTGACAAAGTGACCCGTGAACTTTTACTGCTCTACGACAAAAAGATACAAACCGTTCTAAAAATATAAATGTAGTGACAAAGTTAACATAAACATATCGCTAGGTTTTATAATTTTCTACTGCCTGAGTGTTCATTTACCTATAGTATGTATTCATTTACAAAAATAAAGTATGTTTTAGTATGTCTATCAGTTATCTAGCTTCCGTAGTACGGAAGTAGCTTTGCTTAGTTTGGGACTAGATGGTGTTGTGAAAAATACCAAGGATATTTTATTCATACTTTTCAGAGTATAATACGTTTACTTACAATAACGTAGTTAGAAGGATATTATTAACATAGTATATTTTCAAACCAATCAATGCCAATAACTCTATATGGTAGGGGAGCCCAGGATGCTAAATCGGGAGTTACTCGAGCGTTATCGAGACCTATTGGGTTCAGAAGCTTAGATAATTAGAAGAAAAAAATGTCATATAATACATACCGTTTCATCGGTGGGGGAAGCCGCTAAAAATTTTCAAAAATGTAAAAAAAAATCACTTCCATGGACATACTCGAGCGTGTCAGATATTAATGTCATATATGTCCTACGTATTTTTGAAAATGTACATATGTTAATCTGACCGTTTCCATGGTGGGGGTGGCCGTAAAAATGAAAAAAAAAAATTTTTAACGAGCGCGTCAGATTTTCGAAGCGTTATATAATAATATGACGATTTGGATGTGACGCAAAGTCACGGCCCTTATTTGAATATGCAAAAAAAAATCGCCATTTTGAAATACTCGAGCGCGTCAGATTAAGATATATATCGTTCGTCTGTACGCCCTAGATGTGCTGTCTCTTAATCTGACAATTATCTAGAGGGATTCGATTAGTCTGACGATTATAATTTTTCTTTTATTTTTTTTAAACCAAAAACTCAAGAAATAACATGCAAATGAGAAAGTAGATGTTGTTATTAAGTAGAATACGTGTATTTCTAAGAAAATAATTATAAAACATAAAATTTTTAAAGTATTTTTTTAACATCTTCATTATTAATTTTTTTTTATTTTTGTTTTTATTCTTAATTCATTCATTCATTAATTAATCAACTTATATTAAAACCATAAAACGTGGAAAAACGTTGAAAATACGTTGTAAACAATGCTATGCTGTGAACGAGTCTATGTGAACAGTTGTCAAGGCGTCATGGCAATTGGCAACCCAAACCAGAGTGGGGACGGAGTGAGAGAATAACAGATAGAGAAAGAGTGAGAGAGAAATAGAAACGCAGAGAGGGGAATATAGGTATCACGTAGCTGAACTTTATCGATCAATTTTTGTTGCTTCGGCTTGTGGAAATCGTCAGATTATATATTTTTCGTAATCCTTGAATGATGCCCTTCAAAATAAAAAAAAATTAGCTGCGCTCGAGAATGTCCAGGTGACGTTTTTTTTTACAACTTTGTAGCCCTCTCCCTCCTTTGCGTCACGCTCAAATCGTCAGATTAGTGAAATATACACGTTTTAGCACGTAACTAACTCACCTTATCTTAATCTGACGCGCTCGAGAATGTCTGATGATCAATTTTTTTTTACTAATCTGATCCTTTATCCCTGAAGAGCGAACATACATATAAGGCTCATACTTGGTGGGAGTACTTATTAAGGTACAAGGTATCCCCCTATATATTAATCTGACGCGCTCGAGTAAATCCCGAAATCCCCTCTTGGGCTCCCCTACCAATATCATTAATCTAATTTCAAACACGCCAAATTCATAGCTCTTTTCACATTCCATCAATGAGTTAGGCCAAATGTTCGGACAAAGTGTTAACACAGCTTTTCAATCTACGCAAAAGGCAATTGCAGCAGAAAATTATTTAGGGTGGACATTTCATGGGTTTAAGTTTCTGAAATTAGATATTTTAGTAAAATGCATAATTATAACATTAAAAAAAGACAATTTTCATTTACGAAATAATCGTCTTGGAATCTGAATTTAAAAGTGCAGAATCATATTTAAGATTTTCTGATTATCATATACAAGGAAATAAAATGCTTAGGTACATTTTTTCCTTAATACATCAAAACAAAGGTCATTTTTAATCATTGTTATTTTTTGAAACTAATTAATGTCGTGCACATACCTGAATATCATTAATCTCCAAAGAATTAGTTTTAGTAATTTGCCACACGACCAATGAGTTAGAGCAAATGTCCAGGCAAGGTTAGGTTGGGACAAAGTGCTAACACAGCTTTTCAATTTACACAAAAGGCGATTGCAGCAATTTATTCAGGTTGGCCGTGTTGAGAACTAGCACGTGTAGAAACCAGGCACAATTTGATCAGCTATATTAGATATTTTCAATTAAAGTAAAAGGTATTGTGCTTAATATTATAAAAAAATTTCATGTTTGCTTTAATCTTCGAAACTAACGAATTGATTTGAAAAATCCTTTCTGATTATGATAGTTTATGAGGAAAAGTTAAGGGTATGTAGTATCATTATATAGTATAGGTTTGACTATGTAGTAGAATAGGCACAATACAATGCAATGAATCTATAGTAATATTAAAAAGGGGAAATTAATTTGTTTCTTTTGTGCTTTCAATGGGCTCCTACTAAATATGAAACATAATGTTACCATTAGAATCCTACACCCTACGATGATAAGCGGATACATCCTTCCGAGTAGACATCCTGGACTAAAATAATACTAGCTGATGGACATAAGATGTATTTTAAAATAAAAAAGTATATAACTAATGCACGTGCGAGTGAAGTCACGGAGCGCTGCTAGTGTTTGATAACATTATAGTCTTGTATTAAATGAAACTTTTTGGACTACTATTTGTAAGATTATCGGGTATTTTACTATAAAAATTATAAATTCATCGTGCATTTTATGGAAACTTTTTTGTAGTTACAAATATATATTTATTACAAAGATTTTGACTATTTCAGTACCGACCAAACTTGGCACTTCATCTTGTTCGGGTAAACGGTTTTTATTTTATTTATATGTAAACAACGCCGGTATATCAGTGTGGGGCTGAGTCAGCTGGCTGTAAATCTAATGGTGCAGCGCAATGCGAATGCAGCGCAGCCTACGAGGCGTAATGGAGCTGATAATACCACCTTTTATTTTTGCTACAACAAGACATAGAAATAGTCATGTAGTTAGTCAAGGAAGTGGATCGTGCGTCGCCTGATGTTTGACTCATCACTGTTCATGAATACCTGTAAAAAGTGTGGTAGGTGCCTAGAAAGCTTTTATTATAAGGAAGAGAAAGATTGATAAAGCGAATCAAAGAGAGGTATAGGACGGGATAGAAAAGAACACATATAATCGTACGAAGCATAGAATTTAAATGCTTTACATTGATTCGAATTTAGTAATTTGGAATGTTTCCATTGATGTGTGAAATTAAGTTATGTATGGGGGCGAATATTACATGTAAAGTTAAGCTGTCCTTACAGACAAGATAAATGCAAAGAGATTGATAAAAATAGCTGTCATTCAAACATATAGTGCACTAATAGTAACTTATAAGTATTCTTAGTAATAAGACCTCTACATAGACATTTTTACAATTGGTTTATACGGGTTTTTAGGAGTACATATGCCCATCATGAAAAAATTCGAATATCTTCTTTATTAATAAACTATTTAATGTTTTATCAGCTCCATACAATTACTTCCAAAAATTGTATTTGGCGTGGCACAGTAAGAGTATGTCGGAGATTCGGGCTGCGCCTCTTATATTATGTAAATTACGATGCTCGCCGAATTCTAAGTAAATAACTATCACTTTGATCCAAGCAATTAATTTCACGAGCGCCATTTTGGCTTCAGTACCGACTTAATATTTATGTGGCGATAAAATGTTAATCGCAAATTGCATGCGTTATTGTTTAATTTGAGTTTCTGAATTACTATTAATATTCTTGGGTTTGAGTTGAACATGGAGGAAAAATTTGCTGTAAGTAATTACTTTTACGTTAATTTAAACAAAACTTAAAAGCTGATAGGTTGATTGAAATATATTGACATACATATATTTTAAGGCACAGTAAAAGGTTTTTAAAATACTTGATTTATAATAACGTGCTTGTTTGTTTTCAAATAAGAATAACAATTCCTTGATAAGAGATATGAGATAAGATTGATCAATATCTGCTGTTCACAAAATATTTCATGGTAGCTTATTGATGTTATAGATAGAGACATCCAGGACGACGCGCCCCGCCAATTTTTGAATTTGGAAATTTAGAATATGATCGCAATACGTTCTCCTGATTGGTATTTAGTATATTTATTTTAGTGTGCGTGTGCACACATGGGTAACGAATGTGTTAATATAACTCCACGCAAGCGGAAGCTTGCATACATACTACACATCCATATACTGTCAACGATTGAGTAGAATAGTAAGGCGCGTCTTTGTGGATGAATTTATTCATACAATTTGTATCTTTTTTGTGTTTTCCCTGCATTTATTTTACATAAAGATTTTAATGGATATCTTCGAATATGCTCATTTTAAATTTCCTTCTTTGTGCTCTATTTTATTACATTTTACAACAGAATTCACAGATTAAACTACCAGGAAAGCATAAACATCATATCGCTTGTATTACGTCAAATTTTGACGTCTACCGCGTTGCATTATTCATGCTGGTATATCCGTAAATATGTACATGAAAGTAAAGATTGCGTGGTTTTGGCAACATTGGAGCGCTCGATGGAAGGCGACGGTATGTCGCCGTGGTACAGTTGGCGAGAAAATACTTTTGACATTTTTTATTTAAAAAAAGTGATATAAATTCAAAAGTGTTATTTATAAACTTGACGGGAAAATACTTTAGAAATTATTTATTAAAAGAAACTGGTTAAAAATGTTGTTTTTATAAGGAAAATTGTATAATTTTATTTTCTGTAATTAATTAACAAGTAGTTACGTTTTACAAAGATGTCTAAATTCAAATCAAACTTTAATGATTGAATGAAAATATCTTCATTGCACACACAAACAAGAATAGCAAAAAACAATTGCTATAAAAAAGCAAGGTTCAAATTTAATCACTACATAGTATAAAACAAAGTCGCTTTTTCTGTCATGTGTCATGTTGTATGTCCCTATGAACGCTCAAATCTTTAAAACTACGCAACGGATTTTGATGCGGTTTTTTTTAATAGATAGAGTAACTCATGAGGAAGGTTTTTATGTATAATATCATCCATTAAACCCGTGCGAAGCCGGGGCGGGTCGCTAGTATAATATAAAACACAGTATTTCTGCGCGACTGTACCTCGCGTTTCCTTGAACGGATTCCCTGCTTTATAAAGCTTTTTTATTGCATTTTATTTTGGCGCGACTTCGCACGATTCGCTTACTTTACTAAATTGTCTATGGTTCCAAACTTCACTGGAACAATGACAATTGGAACTGTGTCGCAATACATCACAAACTTTTTACTGGCATGTCATGCAAGCGGGATATTGCCTATATTGTACTGTTAAAAGTATTTGATATGTTCTTTTATTTATATAATAAATAATACATCCCCGTAGGAATAAAAGCTATAAAAATGTTATATGTCCTTTTTCAGGTTTCAAACAATCTTTGTACAAAATTTCATCCAATTGGTTCAGTGGATTAGGCGTGACGAAGAGACAAACATACAGACAAACAGACATTTATTGTCGTATTTATAATAATATTAATAAGGAAGTAAGGATGTCGAGTTATGTATCGTAACTCGACATAAGGGATAATATTTAATAACACTGCTTTGAATTAATTAATTTCCCTAACATATTTTAGACATTACTTCAAAATACTTATCTAGAGAATGTGCGTTTTCTTCTTTTGATAACTTTCCGCCCACGCCTCGCTCGCGTAGACTACAAAATTCCGTATTTTGTAAAAACGCGTGCAGTGTCAACCATATTTCGATAGAAAATTATAAACAACTTTAGAAATCCCCCAGCGGACCGGGGATTTATTTTTTTTAAACTTTTGTTATATCACAGACAATGTGTACATAGCAATAAAAATAAAATTCGGAACTGGAAGAAAATTCTGAAATTGAATTCAGGTTTGTACTTTTATTCTAATACTAGCTTTCCGCCCGCGGCTTCGCACGCGTGGGCTACTAATTTCTGTATTTTTTAGAGACGCACAACAAAAGTTAAAAAAAATTACGGTCGCAGGACTGTGATATATGCGCATGTCTATAGTGTTTTCTATGGAAATAAGTTTCACCAAAATCTCACAGTGCGCACGCCTCTTCAAAATACAGAAAATTGTAGCCCACGCGAGCGAAGCCGCGGGCGGAGAGTTAGTTATTTTTTTAAGGTTTTGGAGAATTTATTGAGCGTTTTTACCGTATCTACACGTTAAGAGTATAAAAAGATATGACCGCAAGTCAACCAAAATCTCACATTGTCACGTGGTATGACATTTTCACGACTTTAGAAGCGTATATCTCAAAAAATATTTAATTTAGCAAAAAATATATTAAGAAACCTCGATTTCATTTTTAAAGACCTATCTTATAACACCTCATTTAATGATGAATTCGCGAATTTATTTTTTACCCTCCGTTTACATGTATGGAGAGCCACCCCCAAAATTATTTTTTTTCAAATAAAATGTAGCCTATAAGTTGCACCTGATATTCGCCTGTCACTATGTAAAATTTTATGGAAATCAGCCCAGTGGTTATGACGTGATTGACGCACATACAAACAGATAAACAGACAAACAGACAAACAGATAAACAGACAAACAGAAAAAAAAAATTCTAACCATGGTTTTGGTATCTATAAAACATACATATTGCATACCAATTACTCTTTTTGAAAAATATTCAATGTACAGAAATGGTTCGGTTACTGTTTTATTATATGTATAGATAGTATGTAACAGTAATCTAATTGAATTATAACAATTTTAAGCCGACATTGATATTATTCTTTTTATAATGATGATAATATATCTAAAAAATCATAATTTATTCAGTGTTTTGTAACATCTTAATCTATCCGTTATGAGTTTATTAAGGCATTTCTGCAACTTACCCAAAATCTCACATTGTCGCATTTTTGAAGACCTATTCAATAACGATTCCTTTAATGGTATTATATATACCCAAATAAAAAGCAATCCGTTAAGCCTATACAATTTTTACCATTCATTTCATCTTAGAACTGTGTAAATACGAATAAGATATTTGTATATCAAATTTGCAATGATGGCATAGGGTCGTAGACGGAATACATTGATAACTTGGGGTTGTATTTACAAAGTTCTAAGATGGAATAAATGGCAAAAATTTCAAAAAGATCGTCACAACAAACTTCGTTATTTATTTAAAATTAAAGGTCAATTTATTTTTCTTACAGATTCTAAAACTAGTAACACTATATTATATTTAATACATTTTCTTATTAAAAATAATAATGATCATTATAATTCATTATTTTCGATTTTCATGTAAATTAATTTTCCACATCAACCACAGAATACAGATTATAATAAAATTACAAATTCTAACGCTAACATTGCTACCTGTATAATATTTTTTTCGAAAATCGTTTTTAATATACATTCAGAATATATCAACAACTAATGATTGCACAATTTTTTATCAGTATTTGTATTTTTAAAAAAGTATCAATTTATGCAAGTCTATTAAAAAAATAAATGCGATTTGCGTATCTATAACATAAGCTGAACGCATTATTATTAGCGGCCATGTTGTATTTCGTTAGCGTTCGAATGTTGGCAATGCGGATTCAATTTCAAACGGTTTTCGATTGTGTAGTGTTTTAGCGTTTGACAAATTTATGAAACTTTTATGAAAGTGGTGTTATTTTCTCAATTATGTCCATTTTTAATGAATTAATATTACCGAAAATCACTGAAATACCTAAGGCTTATGTGAAAAGTTTTAACGATGATCTTAAGGTACTTAAACATAGTGCAAAGTGTAAAATTAAATTGGGGCTTCTCATAAAATTTCCCCGCGTTTAAACCGTATAAATTTAGTTTTTTACAGTTTAAGACGTGTAATTTTAAGTGATAAGTGTTGTGTTTTAGTTTACATGTAGGAATTGTTTGCATTCCAGGCCGCGTTCGAATGTTTAGATAAATTTGAAGAGGAGTTTCAAAACGGCAAGGCGAAGGCTCGAGAGAAATCTGCGAAAGATAAAACCCTTTTGACGACCCTTCAAAGTATCAATGAGGACGAAGGTACGTCAATCATAACCGTGTTTATGCCTAATACCTTTGTCAACATCCTCACAAATAACTAATGACTAATAAGACAATAACGAAAAACGTTTTAAATTCAATTCATAATTACTTGTTAATACATTCATTCCTTAAAATATACCAGTTAATATTCAGCAGTATATACTATATAGCCATAAAATAGATGTTACAATTTCAGTTCTCTGACTGACAAAATAAAAACAAATCAACACTACAATATTAATTAAACTTTAATATTTTTTGCCATATTAAAAAGACTTTCTCACATTTAGATGACCCAAAATCTAGTACTGGTGAGCGGAGTTCCTCTGATAGCAGTGGAAGTAGGAGAGGATCTAAGAAACGCAGTAAAAATGAGGTTGACGGTCTCTCTAGCCCTGAACAGGAGAAACGACATAAGAGAAATGCATCTGTTAAAGCACAGAGCATTATTAGCAAGCAGGTCAGTTATTTTTCCACCAATATCTTAATTTTAAGCCCTTTTTAGTAAATAGCCTAACTGCAGAATGTATCTTCTGTTCAGCCCTTTAAAAATATAGATAAAAAAAAAGAAATCTTCTGTTCAGTACTAAGTTATTTCATGTGATAAAGTCTAGGTATTTTTTTACACAGTCCTATGTGACTGGGTATGTTTTAAGTGCTCTTGGATTTTTTGTACTCTGCTTTATTACTCGACTGATTTTGTAATACTCATTTTGCAATAAAAGCAAATGTGTAAAGTTATTAAATATATAAGAAAAAACATTTATTTTTGTCCAATATCAGTCAAACCTTTGCGTTACTTCAATTTTATTGAAAGATCAATCACACTGAATTTGATTTCAGAAAACATTGAATGATAGTGTGGAGCTTGTCTCACAGGAGGTATTTTTGTTATAAAATCATTTATTAGATGTGTCGTGTCTGTATATCATTAGTTCAGTACTTTTTAGGCTTTAGAGATTTTGTAATAATATAACATATTATATGTTATAATTCATGTGTATTTCCTGCAGACCAAAGTTAGTTCTGGTAATTTTTCATTGTGGTTTTTGGTATGTTTCTTACTTTGAAAAATAAGAAATTAGAAATATTCTTATATTAATAGGTGTTATTTGTTACTATACTAATTATTAACAAGGATTATTTAGAGCATGATTAATTGTTGGTCATCCTTAAGTTTTTATAGCATTAACTTCTAACAAGTATTTCAATGTATGTGGAATATTGGTGTTTTGGATACACTTTTGTACACTTTATAACTAAGATTATAAACATTTAAATAGAAAGAAATATAAATTCATTTCCTAGTTACAATCAAAATGGTTTATTCTTGTAAAAACTTTCTAAAAGCCTGTTTTATTCAAACCAAAAGACATATCTGCTGTGTATCAAGAATAGAATAACAACTGTGTTTTGTTGAATATAAAGAAATAATTAGTAACCAGTTTTCCATTAGCCTGGCATAAACTTAAACATTTATTATCCAGTATCATCCCTCTGCAGCTTATTTCCAATATCTGTAATATATTCCATACACATATATTTTAATCAGCATATTATTTTGACTTCACAATCCAAAAAACTTATATACTTAGAAACATTAAAAAAATGGGGGTTTTCAAAACGTTTCCCATAGGTACTTAAGTTTGTTAAAATTGAATTGTTTTGTAGGTAAATGTTAACTTAACCCAAAAGCTGCGACGTGAGAATTCTCTGGAGAAGACCAAAAACCGTCGCCGAGCAAAGGATGATGATAAAGAGAACGCCGAACCCATTATACCTGCTGTGCAGAGTAAGTTAATATTTATATAATACTAGTTTTCCGCCCGCGGCTTCGCTCACGTGGACCCGGCAATTCGAATTTTTCTCACCTTTTAAACCTTCCCTAGACCTCCACGAATAATTCAAGACCAAGATAAGATAAATCCGTTCAGCCGTTCTCGAGTTTTAGCGAGACTAACGAACAGCAATTCATTTTTATATATATAGAAGATTAATACAGGCCTGTATTCCCATTCCATTTCTCCTCCTGTCCTCTTCTAGTCCTCTTTCAACTTCCTATCATATTCCTTATCCCCTGCCCTTCCTTAAGCCGGCGCGGCATCTGACATTTTATGTTGCAGATGTTCATGGGCTGCGGTCGGTCATCTAACATCAGGTGAACCGCATGCCCCGCTTGCCTGCTATAACATAAAAAAAAGTTCTTTTACCCATAAAGTCATTTTCCAGGGCATTTTCTTAATACTTGACAATATTTCATTTTCGTACCAAGGTTGTCTGGAAGAAATCGCTTCCTTAGCGATAAGACCGCCTGTTGCTAAAATTTTCCATCCTTATTTTTAAGCCCCTCTGTATCTTACAGTGCAATAAAGAATTAATAAATAAATAAATATCCACTTGTTACTTTAAATATGTAAAAAAACAGTTCTACATTTAGTCTTAAGTTCCCAAAGTGTGATTTTCATCTCTATTACCAGTACCAGTTGAAAATTATATTTTTTACATGGTGTTGTTGTGTCTTTCACAGCATGGAGAATATTACTATGAGAGTAGATGATACTTGTATTCTAGCCCTTTGCACTGCAGAGAAACTACTCCTAGAAGTTTAGCATAAATAAGTTATGATTGTGAATGTGTATAAATAGGGTTGTCTGTAAAAAATTGTTCAAATTTTGAAGAGTGTATTTAAAAAAATATATATTTAATATGTATTTAAAAAAATATATATTTAGTATAAAATAGATTTCTTTGACACTTATTCTATCATAAACTCCTTTTTAGTATCCATACTTGAAACATAATAAATAGAGAGAATATGTAACTGTTTAATTCATTTATTTTCAGTAAAACAAGAGAAGATCTCCATAGCCCCGGAGCCTATGGAAATGGAATCTTTACCGTTGAATGTTGAAGTGAAACAAGAAGTGGATAGAGATGCTATGCCACCGCCGTCTCTGCCTGCGCCGAGTACGTATTAGAATTTTCTTTAAATAATTAGGAAATTGGGAAATTTCCATAATGTGTGTATTATATATTTAGTGACACTAGAATATCACTGATTTAAAGATTCAAATGTTATTTATTAATTACTTAAGCCTTCGTCGCGCTTACGTCCAATTCATATAGATCAATTATATGTATCATATCCCTTAATCTTATTAAATTAAGATATTTCCTAACCCTCTAATAAAATAAAAATATCCTACCTAGCTACATAATAAAGTTGAAAATTTATCCTTTTGCGATTTTATTATGATATTACTAATATATAAACAAATGTTAAATAATATGAATTGGAGACAAAATTACCAATTATTGTTTAGTAAAAGTTGAATATCTACAAACTTTTCATCAACAATAAGTTATTATTGTATATTTATTATTTACTAACATTCCGCCCGCGGCTTCGCTCGCGTCGACCCGGTAATTATTCGAATTTTTCTCGCCGTAAAAACCATGCTTGAACTTCAACAAACGTTAAAAAAAAAGAATTGTCCGAATTGGTCCAGGCGTTGTTGAGTTATGCGCTTACCAACACATTTTGCGATTCATTTGTATATATAAGAAGATGTATGTTTAGGGCAACGTAAAGCAGCACAGAAGGACAAATTGGAAGAAACGAGTGATGAGGAGCCAGCTAGAAGGAGGACTACTCGCACCAAGAAACAGACGGATCCACAACCGCCAGGTATGAACACTATTAAGATAATAATTTATTCAGCCTTTTTATTTATAGGTAACTTCTTCGTGGATGCGCCTGGCCAAAGATCGCCAACTTTGGAACGCACAGGGGGAGGCATATATCCAACAATGGGTGACTTGGGCTTAAAAGAAAGAAAAACTTCTGATCTGAAAAGAAAGAAAGAAAGAAAAAGCTTCTGACCATGGCTTCACTGATTTCTGATCATAAAAAGTACCCATGAATTGAATAACTTTGAAACTATTGGGCTTATTTGGATGAAATTTTGTACAAACCTTTAAGACCCGATGAAGGATAGTTTTTATCCCGAAAATCCTATGCCAATGGGAGATATATGCATTTATAAAGGATGAAACCGCAGAGCACAGCTAGTTTTAAGAAGTTTTACTGGGGAATTTTTTAAATTTTTTTGTAACATAGTTACTTTGTGAATAATTTTTATTTATATCCATTCATTAACAGACTATTTAATTATTAATATTTTGTTATCAGTAACGTCAACTCGCTCGACTCGCGCAAGCAACAGGACGACCAAACAGACGGATAGCGAGGAGTCTGTTGTAGCTGAGGCGAGACCCAAACGTACGAGAGGGAAAAAGGTAATACTTCTGTTGTGACTAGTGGCTCGCACCGAGCTGGACCTCGCGTTGTAATGTATAGATAGTGCCATCCACGTCTACGCGCCCTACCAATTTTTGAATTTGGAAATATTTTACTATGATCGCAATACTTTGCTCCGATTAGTCTATATATTTAGGTGTGCGTGTGCACACATGGGTAATGAGTGTGTACGTATAGAACTTCACACAAGCGGAAGCTTGCATACATATACTGTCAAACAATTGAGAAAAATAATGAGGCGCGTCTTCGTGGATGAATTTATATATTTATATATATAAATGAAGACATTTTATTTGATACCACACTGGACTCTATTTTACCCCTTCTATCTTCTTTATCCCCAACAACTCTAAGACCTCGCTTCGTCATCGTCGTCATTAAGTTTACTTAAAAATCAATTGGAATTTCTGTTTTAATGGTTATCTACTCCAGGCAAGTACTTTAATTAACTCAGAATATCACTACCATTTGGCCGTGTATGATATTTTAGTACATTAAAAAAATCCTAAGTATAACTTAACTAAAAGTTATTCTAATTAGGATTAGTATTGTTTGTTGAATGCACACATCAATGTGTCAAAAATCGAGTCCAGTTATTTAGTATTTGCCCTGAATTTATATAAAAAAATTATAGGAGACTATTTAATTTAATTGCCTTTTTCAGAGAGGAATAATAAGAATAATTTTTAAATTTCAGGCAGTTGCAGAAACTTCAACCACGGATACTGATAAAGATGGTCAGAGTACACAAGACAGTGGCATAGGTACGTAATTTATGAATGAAAACACTAATGTACACTCCAAAACAGATACAAATAAAAACATGGATTAATACAAATTAGGCAGTAGGTGGTGCAAAAGCTGGGAAGGAGGATATGTTATTACAAATATATATTTGTAAATTGTGTATAAAATCAATAATATATTTTGTTGTTATAGCATCTCCGGCTGAAAAACCTCGACCAAAAAGGACGAGACGGGTTCAAAAAGCTACGTAAGTATAGTTTTATATTGCCAATAAACTTACCTGCAATCATTCTTTTACGTTCTAAAGCCTAGTTATAAAAATGAAACAAGTAGTTTTACTTACAGATAATACAATATCTTAAAAGCGTATCAATAATAACAATGACGTTCCGTGGTTTATAGAAACTGAACCTTAATTAACATCTGTAGCTACCCCTTAGCTATAAATTTTATGATCATTGGTCAATTAGTTTCCAAGTGGTTTTGATAAGTTACCCAGTTATTTAATTTAAGATACATCAAAGTAATATGATACATAGTTGAAACTGAAAACATTTAACCAACTTTTTTGTATTTTTCACACATAATTATTTTTCTAGTAAAAAAGACGAAGAGACACCACCAGAACAAAAACCAGAAGATCAACCGGTACAACTTATATCACCGAAAGAGGAAAGAATATCACAACCGGAGTATTCTTCACCGTTATTACAGAAAATCGTTAACAAATCCAAGGCTAATGATAAGACTGTTATAATCGAATCCAAAATTATTGAAAATGGAACGGATACTGGAATAATTGAAAATGGAACGGAAACTGGAATATTTGAAAATGGAAATAAGGAATTGGAGGAAACGAGGGTTATAAGCAAATTGGATGAGAAAGCGTCAAAGAATATGGATACGACAGTTGTTTTACCGAATGGTGTATACAATCATGCATCTATTAGTCCTAAAGTTAACGTAAGTGTATTTTTTCTGAATGCTTCTAACATAAAATGTATTTTCTCTTTTTCTATGTTCTTGCCAAAACAAATGCTTCACTCTTTCAAAAATATCAAAAGACAGTTAAATTTCTTCCTCGTGATATAGTGTTTTCTATGAGTAAAGCAAGTTAAAAATATTTTTTAAACTCGCTATCAAATTCAGCTTTTATTACATTAAATTTTCTCAATTATTTTTATTTCAAGCAGCATTATTTTTTTGTTATCATTCCTACTACTAATGTTTATATTTCGAATTCTATAATTATTTATTTTTACAGAAAAACATGAATGAAACAGTAGTTATAGAATCATGCAACCAAACAGTTGTTCTGGATAAACCTAAAGTCATGGATGCTACAGTAGTTATTGAAAAAGGTATGATTTTATATTTATTATGTAAATCTCCTTTCTATATATTAAATAACAATTTTGTGAATTTTGTCATTTTGTTAAATAACAACAAACATTATGTCTTAAGTAATTTTCTTAAATTTTATAGAAAAATTGTGGTTTTAAAGAAATGCATATCTTTGATTTATTTAAAGTGTATTCATCCTTTTTATTATTACATTTACAAATTTCAAAATTAATGGTTATCAATCATGGGGATTCATTTTCAATCCTAAATAAAAAAAATAATAAGAGATTTAAAATAATAACTAAACACATGGTACATACATTTAAATATTATTATATGGCCATAAAATTTATAGAATTAAAGTCTTTTTCACACTACTTCCACATTTATTAATCAACTTTATTTAATTTACAACCGGTTTCGGATCATCAAAAAGACTTCAATTCTATAAATTTCCATCAAGAAGTGACATTACAGTCTATCAAGTATATTTACCCAATATGTTGAAAAATGTATATTTTTTTCCGTATTTTAGGATCTAAAACAAACTTAACGGACGATAATTCATTATTAACTGATGACGATTCAGTGGAAATGCACACGCCGCCTAAACAACCGCCTAAAGTTCAACCCTCGTATGTATATTTTATTTTATGGTTTTACTTAAAATTTGAATTTTTACACTATAATATAATGCAACATAAAAGAAACGAAATCTTAACAAAGATGTTATAAAGCAGAAGGAAAGAAAATTACGTATGTTTGAGGTATTTAAAAAATAATTAATGAGGGTGTGTACCCAAAATGTGGTTAATTCTTTTGTTTGTCTGTGTGCGCATCACATGAAAAGTACTGATCCACGGAATAGAAAAAACAAGTGGAAGTGCCCTGCTGCTCTAGCCTGCGACTTTTAACTTTGTACATTAGTACAACATCGGTCCAGTCGTCATTCGCTACTTGATGTGACATAACGTCTCGACTTCAGATATAATATATTGAAATCGGGCGTTATTCCGCAATTATAAATTGTAAAAACGATCCAGCATAATAAATAAGTCTCATGGCGATGTATCTTATCATCGGCAAATATAAAAGTTTGTTTTAATACAATAAAATGTAAATTATTGTGAAAATCACAAATTCGTATATTTTTTCAAATTAAAAAATACCTTATGCTGTTGACTTAAAGTACATAATTGACTTTAATACGTACCCTAAATCAAATGATATAAGTTCTAGAAGCTTCGATGAGGGATGTGACAAATTTGTTGATATCGATAAATAAGTGAAATTAATAATGTAAAAACAATACTTGAATTTAATAAAATCAGCTAAAAGAGTATTGGACTCGCATACGAAGCATTTTAAACCATCGTATAAAATGTAACACTGCAAACCACAAAAACAAATTGAAAATAAGTAGTATTAAAATATATATTAATTTATAATACAAATTAATTAAGGAATCAGTTAGTACGACTTCCTCCTCTTGGAGTTCTTAAATTTAAAATTTATATTTAATTATTTTTCGGTTATAGTGGAAATTTAACTAATATCGACATGTAGTTATCGATACGATCAATCACTGGGTGAGTAGCAAAATGACAACTGAGTGTCAAACGGTTGTACCGTAAATATAACATTTATTTAAAAGGTGTTAGAGATCAAAATATAATGAATTTATAATATCGCCCTCTAGCGATGAATAGTTTTACCTTTTTTCTAGGTGGAAAATTGATTCAACAGATAAACTAATTACTACCTTACTGTCATACAAAAAGACTTCATTTTAAATAACAATAAATACGATTTTCAACCGAAATGTTTTTTTGTCAATTTTTGACATTACTTCTTTTGTATGCATTGTACGATTTAATTTGTCAATGTGTGAGTTTGGCGACATTGGTTCTCATACTAAAGAAGCACTAGGGCACTTCCACTTGTTTTTTCTATTCCGTGTACTGATCCGATTCGGATGCGGTTTTTACAAATGTCTTTCAACCTAACATCCGGTGTGTAAAATTTCTAATCCCCGAATTCGTACCGGGTCAAAAGTTGTGGGCCAATAGTAATTCAATGCAATACGAAATTTTGCTGATTTTGAAAATTATTCTGTGCTTATTCTTTGAATTGACAACCTAGGAATATATAAAAAGTATAAAAGAAACGTAGGATTAAGAAAAATGGGTTGATTGTGTTATGGGAATCCGACGATATATATTTTATAATTTAAATTTTTAATGTTTTTATACATTTAATATTTCAGATCGGCAGTCAAAGAGAAGGTGCAACAGTTTGAAGAGATGGCGTCAAGAGTGACCAGAACTAAAACTCGCGCGATGGCCAAAAAGGTATGCTTTTAATCGTTTAAAAATAATTTACTACAAATATTTTTAATACATGGTGTAATTTTAAGTTAAAACACAAAACTCCATAGTCTTATAGAAAAACCTAAATGAAAGCGAAGAAATTTTGTCGTATTTTTAAACATAGATAAATACATTTTTTAACACAAAAGTAATATTTTTTAACATTTGAATAAAGGAAATGTGTAAAAGAGAACATTAAAAAAATACACATATAATGACGACGGTGATCCCTTTAAAGTCAGGCGAAAAAAAAGAAAACACAAGTCAATTTTGCACTTTCTTTCGGTCGACCCCACTAGCGCAGTAGATGCAGCAATGGTCTATTGCGCCGGAGTTGTGATGTGATGAATGTTGTAATTTTCTACTATCTGGGTGTTTATGTATTTATAGTATGTATGTATTTACAAGAAAAGTATGTCTTTGAGCTATCTAGTTTCCATAGTACAAGCTTTGTTTAGTTTGGGACTAGATGTTCTTCTCGGTAGAGACAGCCTTCCGAATCGGTGGTAAATAAAAAAGAAATATTATATTATGTACATGTATATGACGTTCTAAAAGTGCCTCGAAAGAAGCCAATTTGGAAAATAAACGTTTTGACTTTGACTTTGACTTTGATGGCGTTGTGTGAAATGCCCGTAAATGTTTATTATTTATTTATTATTTCTTTAATAATAGGTTGACGATGAGCCCGACACACAAACGCCTCCGGATAAAGTATCCAAAGTCATCTTATCTGCGGACAACCTCAGCAAGATGAATAGTATGATCTTCAACGGGAAATCTGTTATACCGGTATGTGTTCATAGTTTTATGTGATTCTTATCATCTTTTACTAGTCATCCTAATGCTTGCTTTAATATTTTTAATGCGAAAGTAACTCTATCTGCCTGTATGTCTGTCTCTTTTTTACACTTGAGCCACTGAATTGATTTGGATGAAATTTTTTGTGATTGTTTGAAAATCTATAAAGGACGTAGAATTGCTTTTATTACGGAAATCCTCGGGAGATATAAGCGTGTGAAACCGCAGGGCATAGCTAGTAAAAATACACATTAACATTGTTAAATACATTGTTTGAACTGTGAGGTTTCGATCCTCAGCTGAGACGTAAATATATCTGCCAGCGTTAACTATATAAATCATAGTCAGTTTAGGTTATTAGAAATCAAATGGCAATATTGTTTTTATTCATATTTCAGGCAATGAGATTATATTACAATAATTTATATTTTGTATTGTTAACTCTTGATGGAACTGCATCTTGATTAATTTAACAATGAATGTGGAACTAGTGAAGTGTTTAATATACTAATTAATATATTACAATAAACAAAGTTTTCCTCTTTATAATATCGCACGCTGAAACGAACACTGTCACTATCCAAAATCTATGAAATTTGAGTTTAAAACGCCCTCTAGCTTGCCTAGACGCAATCTACAAAATGCCAAGATTCCTATTGCGAAAGGAATTTTTTAATCATCAATATCAATACATCTCAGAGCAAATAAAAATAGGTATGATTTCGAAAAAGTTTAAACGCGTTTTTCTCAAAATTGCATTTTTGGTATAGTGTCAATGTTCGTTTCAGCGTGCGATATTAGTGTCGAAAATTCAAAGTAACACTTTAAAACATCGCATGTCAGGTGTTACAGGTATCGAGTTCAGCGAGCAAGCCGCGCGCGAACCCGCCCAACGTGAAGACATTCTCTTCCACGTCCAAGCTGAGTGGCATCAACAGAGCGCGGGAGGCTGCCGAGGAGTTCAAGGAGGACGCGAGGAAGAAGAAGGAGGCCATGCTCGAGGCCAAGCGGGAGCTGCAGAAGAGGTCAGTGGTTACTAGTGCGGCCAGAGTCAGACCTTGTGTTGTAATGTGTACATCGAGACCTTTCATTTGATACCACACTCGGCTATAATCATATGGAATTGCCTTATTTTATCTCCCCTCTACCCCTATCTTCGTAATCGAGAAGGGGGTCTCGATTTTGTTTATCTTCAATCTCGACTTTTTTTTATGTTTAAACTATTCGTCTATGAAATTTAATCAAGATCAGATAAACAATACACAAGTTATCGTCGGTCAAAATGTTTTTTACTTATATACTAACATATAAAAGCCCGGACGTCTCGACTCTAAGACGATAAAAATTACAATATAATGATCTAATTTGCGGTTTTTATTTGTTTTGTATTGTTTAAAACCCTTTATTCAGGAAATTTAACAATATTACTAAAAGTTTGCCCTTTGACATAGGCCTCCTCCAACCTCTTCCAATTCTCCCATTCCCTTGCCAATCTCGTCCATGTTCTTCCCGCAATTTGGATGAGGTCATCCTCCCATCTTTTGACTGGCTATCCCCTTTTCCTCTTTCCTTCTCTCGGGTGCCATAGCATCACCAACTTGCTCCATTTATCATTTCCTCTCATTATATGGTCAGTCCATTTCCACTTCAATTATTTTAAGTATTTTTCTGTCATACTTCTCTCCGTGCTACGCTAACAAGTTTGTATTATTTATTATGGTTTGCGGTATTTATTAGAACTTTAAAATTACTCGTAAAGTCATCATAATACTATCCATCCATCGCTTCGTTCGTTCACATCCAGACTTCTCTCCTTGCAGAAAGAGAGAAGAGAAGATGGCGGCGGCCGCGGCGGCGCGCGAGGCGGCGGAGAGAGAGCGGAGAGCCGCGCTCGCCGCCGCCGCGCGGGACCGCCAGGAGAAGCAGATGCACGCCGACATGGGCAAGCTGGAGAAGCTGAGAGAAGTAGAGAAAGTGAGTACAAAAGTAGAATTGATAGATTGTATTGTGACTTCTTGGTGGAAATGCATTTTAAGTATTGAATTAAAGATTTTTTTACACTATTTCCACTTTTGATTGATGATGAATTCTCGAAACCGGTTGTAATTAAATAATGTTTTTAAATAAATAGTGGAAATAGTGTAAAAAAGTCTTTAATTCAATACTCAGGATTTAAGCAGGTTTATTTGCTATTAGTACAGTGTTAAAATCATACAGTAAATGCAAGATTTTTCATGTTTGCACAAAAGGCTCAGGGCTGTCATAAATTGTCGGATGTAAAAATTTATGGTTTTGAAGGTAGTGCGCGTTCATATTTAGCATTATAAGGAATTTGTGACCTTTGTTTTGTGGAAGGAATCATTTATATGACTTACATATCTACGGTACTCTTTTAAATTTTATAATAAAAACATTTTCGTTACCCTTGAAAAACGTGTATCACAACACGAATGTAAAATATCGACATTTATCGAAGGAGGTTTGGGACGCTTCATGTCTGGGATCTTGTTAAAAAAAGTCCATGTTTCTCATTATTGGAAGTTTTGTAAGTTATGCATTGAATAAACAATCTGTATTTTTCAATCGATAAAAATATCTTGGCAGCAACTGAAATAATACATATTTTTCTACAGAAAAAGCAAGAACTCGCTCGCAAAGTACAAGAAACGGAGGAAAGGCGCAAAGCGGAAGAGTTGGCGAGACAAAAGAGACTGGAGGAAGAACAGAAGAAGGCCAGCGAGTTGAGAAAGAGACAGCTGGAGGAGGCCGATAAGTATGTTTAGGTTTAAAGATTCTTTATTAACCGACTTTAAAAAAAGGAGGAGGTTATCAATTCGACCGTACTTTTGTTTTTTTTCCTTTTTTAATGTATGTTACCGCATATCTCCAGCGTTTATGGACCGATTTGGAATTTTTTTTTGCATTCGAAAGAGTAGAGTTCATGTGTGGTCCCATAGAAATTTGGTTCAAGTCTGATCATCCATGTGGAAGATATTCCAGGGAACTCCTCGAAAGTCAACGGAATAAGCTCTGCGGTTAAGGTTGAATGATGTATATATCAACTGAATTGTGACTAGATGATGTGATTACCCTTCACGGGACACTAAAAAGGATAAATTATTTTCATTAAGACACTTACTGTCACTTACATGAAAACAAAAAAAAACAGATTAACAATAAGTTAGACATGGTGGCCTAGTACAAAAACAATTACAATATTGTCATCTAATGGCATATACAAGTAATGGTATAGGTGTTCTAGGTTAATAATAGATCATCACTTAATATATACTTTGCAAGCCGGGACTTAAATATGCCAAAAGATTTATCATTTTTAATATTTAAAGGTAAAGTATTAAAAAGTAGTGCTCCATCGAATGGTTAATCACATCTTCATATAAGCTTAACCATATTCTAATTATACCATACAATTGTCTTATTATTATTTTTGTTTAGAATGAAGAAAGAGGCGGCGCTAATGGCTCGCGAAATTGAGAGGAAACAAAGAGAGTTCATCGAAAAGCAAAAGATGAAGCAGAGGATGGAGGAAGATAAATGTAAGTCATTTTTGTCCGAAAAAAGGCGATGTTGATTAAGAATATTACACTTGTTTATTTTACGGGGCGGTGTTATCGCTCAGCGATAAAGCCTTTCAATAATAAAAAAAAAGTAATTTTTTGACATGTGTTCTTTGTAGAATATTTTGTTAGAATAGATTTATTGTACAAATTTCTAAGGTTGATGTTTAAATGTGTTGATGTATTAATTACTACGATAATAGCCATAAAATGTATCATATAGAAAAAAATAAGTTTATAACATATAAGTGACATATATTCAATTATTATTATTCATATGATAATATTGATAGCTGAAATACTAAAAAAATATCATAACTTCCATATGTTTTTCTTTATTACTTAAAGACTAGGTCTATCCTACTCATATTAAAAATGCGAAAACTAAAAATACTATATGTATTTTAAAGTAAAGGTTCTGAATAACATATACGCTACTTAAATCCCGGAGTTGTCATGGGATCAGAAGTTATACGGGTGAAACCGCGGGGCTTGACTAGCGCTTTACATATTATTTAAAAAAATATATTTTAACTTTCTACAATCTGGATGTTTATTTATCAACTTCATGTATTACTTATATTTAAAATAAGTGTAGGGTTAAATAAATTTTTATTCATTAATTATATTGTTCACGGTTTTACTCACTTTTTCATATTATAGACATCGGATTAAGGCCGAATTTGTATTATCATTAAATCATTTTTTTATTTATTTCAGACTCAAATGCATTAAAAACACCCCGCAAGTACCCGCCAATAGAGCCGGTGTACATGGAGGACGG